>JAQQSW010024303.1:0-10115 GCA_028646575.1 Pseudocheirus occidentalis | reverse complement strand
ACTGTGAACATTGTACTGAATAAAGATTTGTAATGGAATAAACAGTGTTCACTAATAATGTGTAATCTGAATCTTAAAAGCTCCTCACAGTAGCATTCTCTCAGAAATCTACTGCTGATTGGCTTTACAGTGACTTGCTCAAGGTCACACAGTTAGTAAGTGTTAAGTTTCTGAGGTCGGATTTGAACTCAGGTCCTCCTGACTCCAGAGCTAGTGCTCTGTTTACTGTACCATCTAGCTTTCCCTGATTTTGCTTTTTTTTTTTTTTTTGTGCATACCCACCTAGCACTTTACACAGTTTTTGGCAAATAGGAAACATTTAATAAATGCTTGTTGACTAATAGGGCTTTGCAAGTTTAAAGGAAATTCCAGATTTTAGCTTATGGTGCATTTTTCCCCCTCATGACTATTAGAAACGACTCTCTGCTCCATACTTCAGCTATAACATATGTTCATTTGTCGTTACATTTTGCCCACATCAGGATGACCAAATATGTGATAAAAGTAAGGTTCTTGTTATATCAGCCATATCTGTCATCCCCTCAGTCTCCTGCTGTAGGCATGTATCTGGGCTGAGTGTGTTCAGAGGTGCCCTAGCTCACATTCTTAGATGCCTATAGTCAGTGTCTATGTTCTGCTAACATCCATATCTAAGAGAAACAGTAGTATTTACATGTAGTCTTGGGTTTTTTGCACATAAAATACTATGATTAGACTAGATGTTTTCCCAGATTCCTTAAGCTCTCCATCCCACATGGGTGAAATCATTAATAAAGTAAAGTTTCTTTTAAAAATGTTAGTTATATTGTGCAGTTTTCTACAGTGGTTTTGCAGCAATAATATTTGATCACATTGCAGGTCAGCTCAGCATCCTTTGCCTGTTTTTTTTTCACAAACATCATACTCATTTTGGTGTGAAGGTAGAATATTGTATAAAATATATCTTCAATTCAAGTACCCTTCAAAAATAGTTGAATTCAACATCCATCCTTGAACTTGAAATTGTGGGTGATATTCAAGTCAGCTTCCTGAGATCATTGCAATTAAAGGCACCTTGGGGAAAAGTTAAACAGAGTAGAATATAAAGAAGAGTAAAAATAACCAGTGGCATAGGAATCATTATGATTGTTTTTGAGAAAATCCAGCATAGAGCAGCCATATAAATATGATTAAATTGATTATTAATTTAAAAAATTATTCAAAGTAAATCTTGAATGTGGCAAAGGAGAGGAGGCATGGATGGTGACAGTACCATTTACAGAATTACTACACATAACAAGCAAGAGACAGGATGGGGAGAGAAGGAAGGAGAGGAGCTAGATTCAGCCATAAAGAATTTGAGCAACAAAACAGGGAGCTTATGCTCTGATAACTACATGATGGTTGGGTTTTCAGTGGGTTGAAAATTTCTACAAATATCACCTCTAGCTTAACAATCAGTTCAAGTTCTTGTAATTTCACTAGTTGCAGGGCTTTGATGGCTATGAAAGATTTTTTAAAAGTCCTCCAAATCCATTAGAAAACCACAAGACAGATGAAAAAAGCCAGGCATCCACAAAGTAGGTTTAAATGGCCTCAGGTCATCCTGTATACTACATGAGTTTAGAAGAGGAAAAGTCAGTATGGGCCCCAATCATCATGGAATGCTTAATTGAGAAAGGTAGACTTGAGGTGAGCTTTGTTGAATGGGTAGATATTTTTTCTTTTATTTTTATTTTATATAATGGCTTTAATAAGCGTTTGAGAAATGAAAATGTATGATCGATGGCACAGAGGTAAAATTGCACATGAGGGTCAGAAAGATTTTGCATAGACAGTTGGCAGCATAGCAAGCACTGGGCCTGGAGTTAGGAAGATATGATTTCAAATTCAGCCTCAGATGCCTCCTGGCTATGTCACTTTGGGAAAGTCACTTAACTTTTGTTTGCCTCAGTTTCTTATAAAATGGGGGTAATAATAGCCCCTAAATCTCAGGGTCACTTTAAAGATCAGAAGAGATACTGTTTGTGGGAAGCACTTTGGACAATGCCTGGCAAATAGTGGGTGTTATAGAAATGCTTATGCCCTGCCTCTTTGCAGACAATACTGAGTGGAACAGACGGAACATGGAACCATTGATTTAGAGTTATGAGAGATCAATGCAATGTTCAAGTCCATAATTTTATTTTACTTTTTTTTGGAGGGGGGAAAGTAGGGCAATTGGGGTTAAGTGACTTGCCCAAGGTCACATGGCTAGTTTTTTTGCATTAAGTCTCTGAGGCCGGATTTGAACTCAGGTCTTCCTGACTCTAGGGTCAGTGCTCTATTTACTGCTCCACATAGCTGCCCCAAAGTCCATCATTTTAGAGATGAGGAAATGAGTCCGACATAGCTTAAGCAGGTTGCCTACTGATAGGCATGGGGTATCTGAGGCACACAGGATTTGAACTCAGGTCTTTTGACCACAAGTGTATTGCCCTATTTTTACCACCTAAGTCTCGACTGCTAAGTTGTTAAGAGAAATCAAGTTGTAAATGTGGATGATGCTGAGCTATCAAGAGTCTTGAATTCAACATCAGTCAATTTAAACCTTATTCCATGATGTACTGGAAAGAAACTAGTGGTACAAAAAATTAGTCTTTTAGGAAATTTCACCCGGCAGTCCCATGTAGGAGATTAATTGAATGGGGATGGGGCATTAGGCAGAAAGACCAGTTAGAGTCCAGCTATTGCATAATTCCAGGCATGAGGTGATAAAGGCTTTGACTCTACAGCTGACATTTACCCATGTTCATGGGCTGTTCATATTGGAAATGAAATCATTTAAGGACCAAAGGGGAAACAGGTTTCAGCACAAATAGATAATTCACTTGCCAAATGTTGAGGGAGATAAGTATAATTTTCTTCTGTTAATAGACTGGTAGCATCACTGATTTCAAACGAATTAAATGGCATTGAACCACTTATTAGTTGTGAGAAAACCAAATAGGGCTGTGAATAGTATCTTTCCAAATTATCTTCCTGGCAACCTCACACTCTGAAACTAAAGCTGAATTCCACATCAAAAGACCAAGAGAAGCTGATGGCAACTGAGGCCAAGATTGCACTACACAGCTGGAAGGAGGGAAAACAGAATATCAACCGATCATTTTCACAAAAATACTCGACTTCTACAAACCATCTCCCAGTCCAAAGGTTTATGTTTCCTCTCACATGGCTAAATCTGCCCCCATTCTGCCAGCCAACCTAGAGTGCAGAAGGCCTGATTGCTTTGTTCAGGAAGCTATTTATGCTTTTATTAATGTGCCACTACATTTCAATAAACATTTTTGGCATTCAGTTGAAATGCTATTGCCTCCAATATCCTCTACTTTTCACTTGGCATTTTTTGTGACCTAAGTGTAGGATTTAGTATCATAAATAATAAAGTTCTATTTGGAAGGAACTTAGAGGTCAATTAATCAAACCTCTTTTTTCCCCTAATAAATGAAGAAATTGTGCCTCAGATAATGTAAGTGTCCTGCGCAAGCTTACACAGGTAGAAAGTGTGTTTTGATCAAACCTATCATTTGAACCCACAGTCTTTGTTTGACTTCAAACTATTTGTTCTTCTTCTAACCTATACCATATTGCCTCACCCCAAAATATTTGAGAACTGTTTAGGAAACTAGCATAGCAGGTTGAGTATTGGCCTTATAAATAAGAGTATCTGAGTTTGGACCCTGCCTCAAAACACGACCTCTCTGTGCTTCTGTTTTTTCATTGAAAAGGATGGAAAGAGTTGGAGTTGATAAGACCTGTATGGTCTGTTGCAGCCCTAAATTTCTGATCCATTGATTGAGTCTGCCCATTTCCCACAAGTAACATTAGATCATACATCTTAAGTGTTGGAAACAACCTCAGAGAGGGTCATCTAGTATGTGAGAGTTTGCAGCGCAGCCAATCCTCCTGTTATGTACATATACTAGTCCATATTAGTTTACAATTTTAGAACCTTGTTACCATGATTACTTTTTTATACCAATTCCTAGACTTCTTTGAACTGGGGCCACATCTGCCCTTTTTCACTCAAGACATTCCAAATTATCCTTCCATTCAGAGCCTGAGACATAAGGGTATATAGCTACTAAAGCAACATCCAGCCACCTTGCCTCTGGTTCCATCCCTGCACAACCAGCAAGGATAGATAGAAAGATGATAGATAGATGGAGAGATAGATAGATAGATAGATAGATAGATAGACAGATAGATAGACAGATAGACAGACAGACAAACAGATAGATATAGATATATGGTAGATTAATAAAACAAGCTTATTGTTCAATATTTTAATATTTTTAATTTTCATTTGAGCAGGATTTCACACAGTTGTCCAGTATCACTGCTCATTTCTATGAATTGCTGGCACTGGATAAATCAGTAATAAATAGTTTTGAAATTGTCCCTGCATTCAAATTCCTTCAGAGACATTGAATTAATAGATGCATAACAAGTTAGGTCAAAATAATTGCCCCCATTTTGCAAACAAAGAAAAGGAAGTAGGGAGTTTTGCCACTTTTCTAAAGCTTTACAATAAAGTAGTGTTTGAACAAGCAATGTGGTGTTCTTGTCACTTAACTGTTTGAGAGAAAGGAAGGAAGGAAGAAAAAGAAATAGAAAAAGAAAAAAGGAAGAAAGGAAAGGAAATTAAAGTAGGAAGGGAAGAAAGAAAGAAAAAGAAAGAAAGAAAGAAAGAAAGAAAGAAAGAAAGAAAGAAACAAAGAAACAAAGAAAGAGAAGAAAAATAGGAAAGATCTTTTTTGAAGAGCTAAATTATAAAGAAATGCCATTCCCACCCATCTTTTTGAATGCTTCTCTTTTAGTACTCTTTTAGTACTACCACAGCAGAATATAAACTTTTGCAATAAAACATTGGGTTTTCTAGAACTTAGTCCTTGGTTTCAGTGATTCTGAGAGTCATGAGGATGCTTATGGACCAGCACCCCACAGAAACAAAGAGACGGGAAAGCCTAAAGATGTGAGACTCTGTGGCCTAGACAGGAAATTTTGATACAAATAGAGAGAGCATTAGTTGCTTGTGTCCTAGAATGAAAAGTTTGACTAAGAAATTATTTTGAATCCTCTGTTAATGTATTTTCAGTGTTTAAAAAATTCTGTAGAAATAGTTGGATAGTTTATTAACTTTTCTCTCTAATGCCATTGATGGAAGACTAAAATAACCTATATTACCTTACAAGTTATAATTCACATAATTATATATGGCACTTATTGTATGTGTAATGGCTAGGTTTCATATACCTCTAGGTACTGATAAATGTCAATAGTACATCCTATTAAGTAATCACATTATTTTAATATGCACTTTTTGAAGTTATTTATGGTCATTGATTTGAGACCAATGAAAATAAGAAAAATTGGGAAAAAATCAGTAACAGGATGGTTTTCTAAAATTCATTTTTTGTACTGATAAGAACCTGTGGTAGATGAAGAGCTTTGAGTTTTCAAAATGCTTTGCATCTTATCTCTTTTGATATTCACAGAAATACAGATGAAGTAATTCACACTGAAAAAGGTTAAGTCCAGGGTCATAAGTCTATTAAGTTTCTGAGGTAGAATTTGAACTCAGCTCCTACTTACTCAAAGGCCAGCAGTATGCACTGCACTTGTATAGGACTGGAGAAAAGAAACATGATTTAATTGACATGGGAGCTTCCATGTGAGGAAATTCCATGTAAAAATCCAAATCAATACATTTTCTCCTGCTTAGAGTAAAAAACAAACAGACAAAATGACTTGTCAAGTGCTAGATGGCTAATATGCTTCAGAAGGCTGAAGTCAACCTTATGTCTACTATGTCATGGTATGTGTAGTTTGATTTTATTTTCCAGAGCAAAATGCTGTATCCAAATCCACAACCAATGCTATTAGGAATGGGTTCTTCCCTGTGTCTGTTGAGAGTACCAAAATCCTTTCAGAAATTGCAGTCACCCCTGTCTCTCCCATATCCCTCAAACTCCATATCCAAATCAGTTACCAAACTTTCTCTTTCCTCCCTACTCAATGTATTTGATACTAGTCCCCTCTCTACTTTCACTCTCAGTCTAGTTCAACTTTGCCTGCCAGCTATGTGTTATACATAACCTTCCCTCTCTCTTCTCTAGGACTTAACAGAAACGGTAATCCCATGCCTAGAATTCTCCCTTATCACTTCAATTAGTAGAATCCTTGATTTTCTTTAAACCCAGTTCGGGTGTTACCTTCTTTATGGAGCCTTTCCCAGTTACCTTTCCTTCTCCTCCTCTTCTCTTTTTCTTCTTCTTCCTTTTCTTGTTCCTCCTCCTTCACTCCTCATTCTTTTTTCTTCTTCTTCCTGCTGCTCCCTTCTTCCTTCTTCTCCTCTTTTTCCTCCTCTTCTTCTATTTCTTCCTCATCTTCCCCCCAAAGCACTGCTAATAACTGCTAGGAATACTCATATAGAAATTATTTTGTATTTTTCTATAATCTATATAGTTCTTTTTCTGCTCTCCTTTCCCTTCACAATATCATTAAAGATCCTAGAGGGCAGAGGATATTTATTTCATTTTTGGCTTTATATCTCCAGAACTTAATACAGTTCTTTACACAGAGTAGGTGCATCATAAAAACACAGGATATTTTTAAAGAAAGAAGAGAAAAAAAACCAAACTAACGCAAACATGCAAAAAATCTGATTTTCTATGTAGTGTTGCACAGTATGGACCCTCTTCCCATCCCTGTAAATGAGTGAAGGGAAGAAGTGTCTTCCTATCTCTTTTTCTGGCATGATGTTTGTTCTTTATATTTTCACAACATTCAGTTTCAGTCATTCAATGATTGTTATTCTTTCATTTACATTGTGTCATTATGTAGATATATTTTCTGACTTTGCTTACTTCAGTTTGCACAACGTAGGTTTTTCTATATTTCTTGGTATTCATCATGTTCGTTGTTTCTTATAACTCACATTCCATTACATTTATATGACATGATTTTTTCCCATTTCCTTTTCAATGGGTGTCTAATTTGTTCCCAGTTCTTTGTGGTATGCTTATCTGAAAAAAAAATGTGATTTTCATCTGGAGATAGTGACCCAAAGTATAGAAGGCCCATTATTATTATCACATGCATCTATATATGTCACATTGCAGGGAAGTCCTTGGGGAACACACACACACACACACACCCTACCACCATCATCACCACCAACAAAAACAACAGCAACAGCAACAGCCTAGGACCTACAACATAGCTAACACACCAGAATTAATTACCCTATCTGACCTTCTCAATGACACTCATCACATTCTTCTATTTTTGGCTTTTTGGAGGGATGAAGGCAGGGGAATTGGGGTTAAGTGACTTGCCCAAGATCACACAGCTAGTAAGTGTTAAGTGTCTGAGGCAAAATTTGAACTCGGGTCTTCCTGACTCCAGGACCAGTGCTCTATTAACTCTATTCACTGCCACCTACCTGCCCACACATACTTTATCTTTAAGAAAATAAAGGATCTATTTCACTAAGAACATGAGGGAAAAAATGGGCAAAAGAAGATCAGTTTATTGTCAAACTAGTTTCATTTTTATGTTTAGATCATCTTTTTGTGCAATTTCCCCATAATAATCTACTTTGTATACTGAAAAATTAGGATAAGTAAGCAATTATACAGATAAACAACTGACTTTAGGATCCACTGTTTCAGAGGCAGCCTTCAAATGTTATTGTGTTTACCACAAATGGGGAAGTATTCCAGTAAAAGTACTAAATGATAAATGAAGGAAGTGTCATACTATATAGACACATTCAAAGGACACACCATATATATATACATATATATATATATATATATATGTATATATATATATATTCATGGGGGAATATGGGATATATCAAGGGGAATATTCACATATGATCAGAAGATACCTTTTGCAATTAGACAATGTGGCATGTCTTGATTAACTTGAGGCCTAACCTGGCATTTATAAACAATATTCCATGGCTGACCACATCTTTAAAGTAATTTCTGAGGGAAAGGGGCAGAGAACACAAGTCTCAACAGTGCTTATTGATTGTTAAGAATAAACACATTTAATTTGGTATGCACAAAATGTAGTATCGAGGCCTTTCTTAATAATAGTCTCAGTTTTCCCATATGTAAAATGAAGGATTTAGTCTAGAGAACCTCTGAGGTCCTTTTTCAAAGTCAAGAAATCACCTAAGTCTAGCATATATTTTCCCTAAAAGACACATTTTAATCACATAAGAATCACTGATATACCCAATAAAAGAGACAACTGTTGTGATATTCTGACTATTAATACTTAGTATCATATAACACTTTGAAATATATTTGCCAATGTGATGCCCAGCACAGAGATGAAATGAATGAAGTGTTCTCTCTGGAAAAGATAATCTTCCAGATCAGTGGTTCTCAACCTTCCTAATACAGTTCCTCATGTTGTGGTGAACCACAATCATAAAATTATTTTTGTTGCTACTTCATAACTACAATTTTGCTACTGTTATGAATCTATCTGACATGCAGGATGTATTTTCATTGTTACAAATTGAACATAACCCACAGGTTGAGAACTGCTGTTCCAGATTATTTTGTTTTTTAATGCCATAACACTATTTGTATCAAATTGTATGATGCTATAGTGGCCCCAAAATGCAAGCACTTGAAAGAATTTACCAAATAATTCACAGAGGAAAAAAAAAGAATGAGGGATGCCTCATGTTCAGACTTTGTTACACAGCTGAGTAAATAGCCCACTAAGTTGATCCATATGTGGAAAGGAACCACAGAAGGACAATGAGCTGTTCCTAGATAAAATGGAAGGGATACAATGGGCTGGGACATCTGTTAAAATTGTTCAAAATTTTAATGACCCCCAACTTTTTCCTGAAATGAAAATAATAGGATTGTGTGTGTCTTGTGATGGATGTATTATGTAACTATATAGATATGCTTACAAGTGGCATGGGTAGATAGGATCTGAAGTCTAACTCAACTTGCAGAGATTAGAAGGGCTATAACTACACCACCAAAACAATATCTGGCTGGAAGGGGTAGGCAAGGTAAAGAATAGTCAATTTGGCATAGCTTTCATTTAGTCTCCAAGAGGAGGATTGGGCTAGAATTCTATTTGTCTGTATCCTTTAAAATATCTGTAGTATAGGGGTATATCTGTCTTCAAGAGAAAAGCTACTTCCCTTATTACTTTATATTTATTTTTTTTTCTCAATTGCATGTAAACCAAAATCATTAACATCTTTTTTTTAATTTTCATTTTCAAATTATATCCCTCCCTCCTCTCCCCCTTCCTTGAGAAGGCAAACAATTTGATATAGCTTATAGGTACAGTCATGGCAAAATATCTCCATATTAACCATATTGAAAGATAAAACAAAGATGAGAAAAGTAAGAATAATAAAGTTTTTTTTATTAAAGTATATTTCAAGCTTTATTCAAGTGCCATCAGTTCTTTCTGTGGAAGCAGATAGCATTTTTTAACATGAGTCCCGCAGAATTGTTTTGGATCATTGTTTCACTGAAAATAGCTCCTTGATAGCTATTTTTAATATAAATTTTTCATTTGTTTTCTTGTTTACATCATTCATTTCCATGAGATTTTTGAGTTACAAATTTTCTCCCCATCTTTCCCCAGCCCCCAACCCCAAAACAGCAATCCCACTGTAAAGCCCCTCTGCTGATCTGCTCTCTAAATTTCTGGTCTGGCAGGGAGGGTCTCCCTACCCCAGGCTCTGTTTATCTGAATTCCTAGTTGCATGTATTGTAGAGCTTTAAATTCTAGATTCTTTCGGTTCATCCCTTGTCACCCACCCCCACTGGAAGGACAGGCAATTCAATACAGGCTGGGGATGTGTAATTACACAGGACATCTTCACAGTGGACATATTGTGACAGTCTGATCATATGTCCTTCATTCCTATCCCTCCCCCCCCCTTGTTCTGTTCTCTACCCTATCCCTGTCCTTTTACTGAAGTGTGTGCTTCCAGCATCCCTCCCCCAGACCCTCCCCTCCCCTCCATCATCCCACCTCTCATACCCATGCCCACAACTCTCCAGTGTGGCATGATACCCAGATTAGACCCC
>JAQQSW010024302.1:0-10115 GCA_028646575.1 Pseudocheirus occidentalis | reverse complement strand
AACATAGTTTTTTTTTTTTTTTTTTGCTTTTAGGAGGGGTAGAGGTAGGGCAATTGGGGTTAAGTGATTTGCCCAAGGTCACACAGCTAGTTTTTTATGTTAAGTGTCTGAGGCCAGATTTGAACTCAGGTCCTCCTGACTCTAGGGCTGGTGCTCCATTCATTCATTCATCACCTACCCACTCTGAGATTTTTGCATTCTTTAAATCAATTGTATGACTTTAAAGATATGGTCTGTTGAACAAAATTATCTGCAAAAGCTGGCCTATTCCCTTCTCTTTTTTTTTTGTCAAAGATGCCCTAAATATATATGCAGTTCATTCTCATAAAGTATTTATAAAGCTGAGAAAGTAGTGATATGGGTCAGATTGAGGCACTTCTGATTGCCTTTCTTGCATAGTAATATCATATGTGGGCCACTAGGTGGCACAGTGGATAGAGTGTCAGGCCTGGAGTCAGCAAGACCTGAATTCAAATGTGGCTTCAGACATTTAGTAGCAGTGAGATTTTGGGGAAGTCACTTAACCCTGTTTGCCTCAATTCCTCATCGGTAAAATGAGCTGGAAATGGCAAACTACTCCAGTATCTTTGCCAAGAAAACCCCAAATGGTGTCATGAAAAGTTGGACATGACTGAAACAACTGAACAATACATACAAATATATAAACAAATGTCATGTTCCTTCTCCTTCCCACCACCCCCATTCTTTTGGCATCTTCCCATGGCTGATTAGAGCAATTTTACCACTGTAAAGTGATCTTTCACTGTATTCAAGGTTTTTGCCTTTAGCATGCATTTCCAGTGTGGACTTGGTTTTGTCCAGTAGTTTTTTCCTGATGTCCTTTTCTTATGTGCTATTTCTACTTCCTCACATAGTACACTAGATCTAAAGACTTTAGAATTACACTGTCATTGTTGATGATAAGGATTATAGAAATACTGAAAATTCTTCTCTATTTTCCATACATTTGTTTACCTTCTGCCAGCTTCATTTGTGGATGCTCTTCCTCTGAGCTGGATAAAGTGGGTTCCATGCTACACTTTCCAAATACTTGTTTACATATATACTATATTTCATTATTTCATGGGGGTTATAATGCCTCTAGTCTTTTAACCTACTACTGGTTAGTGTTTTACAAGTGATTTTTCAAACTCTAAGACTCAAACTTTTCCCTTCTCATCAGGAGGACAAGTGTTTGCTGGGAAAACTGGTTGCTGGCTTCTTTTTTTCCTCTTCATGATGACAATTCAATTTCTAAAGATGATGATATATTATATTCAAGGTGCCTGTCTCCACCTTTTGTCTGTTTCCTTCATTTGAATAGTTTGTCACTGCATGCAGCATCTTCTAATCTTGTATTTTTGTGTCAATATTGACTTTTGCTCTAAGTAGTCAATGGACAGAATGCACCCCAGAAAACTGAGTCTGAAGTAACACTCTTTTTTTTTGGTGGTGGCATTCTGTGCTCATTGTGCCCAATGCCTCAGCCTCTTTTTAATGAAAGCATTTATGAGAGGGCTGAGGTTTCTCAATAGTCTACAAGCCCTTTACTTCTTTCATCTCTTAAACACTATTTTTCTAACATGTTTTTTGCCACCGTCCTCTGTTGTCTACTTTCAGATTGAAGTCATTGAGCACCTAAGCATATGTTGACTTAACTGGGAGGTTTGTATCAAGTTAGTTATATAATAATGATGGTGGTAAAAATAACAATATCAGCAGCCCTAATAGAAGAAACAGATGACAACAAATTTAGAAAGAATCCAAACAAAAAAAACCTTGTTATGATATTAATGAAACACAGGGCTCATCACTACATGGCAGCTATAAAAAGGTTAATCATTCCTTGTCAATTAGTAAGAAGAAAATATATAGATGTTCTCAGAGAATGCAATAAAAAGCTAAAAACTTATAGAAATAATGTTGTAACAAATTTACCACTTCACAGAGTAAGATTAAAGAGGGATAATAAGTATATGCTACTGAATTTTGTCAAATGTAACTGAAAATGATTTATGTCCTCATGGAGCCTGTGGAATGGCTAAGATCCAAGATGGAAATAAAAGGCCCCACAGGGGTAAAAGATATGAGTCCAAAAATATGCTAAGAAAGAAGGGTCAAATATATGGCCGGATCTTACAGATTTGTTTACATAAATGGAGGCATTTATGACAGTAATTCAAGACCAGATAAGACCAGCTTTTATTATAAGAAATTACAGAAAATTTATCCTTAGGGATTTCAGATTTGATTAAAATGGAACTTGCAAAGATATAGTAGAAACTGTGTAACATATTAGTGAAGACTGAAAAAATTAAATACCTAACAAATTCTTCACAAGATACAAATTGGTACCCAGAATTGCCCACTGGAAGTTTTGTATCTTTTATAAACTAACAGATGACAAATTTCTATACTCTAAATCCAAACTTCAAAACATCCTTGAATATTCAACAAATAAATTGTACTGGAACATGAGAATCATCAGAGATAAAACTGTTGTATAAAATCATTCACATATAGGATTGACTCATAAAAATTTAAGCACTACATTTTAAACAGGTGTAGCCATACTCAATAATTGTACCATCTAAGCTTCTCTGAATAATATGCTCTCAAAATTTAGAGACCTAGAAAAGGAAAACTAAACCGCATGGGAACAGAATATAGCATCCCCCTTTTGCTGTCTTCTACTGGACAGTTCCCAAATTTGCTTTTAGTGAGCCTAGAGAGGGTGAGCAGACATCTCAATATTTGTATTAATTTATAAAAAGCAATCATTTTATCCACTGACACAATAGTCAAAAGAAAATCAAGTATAAATAAAAATAGCAGGAGAGCAGTACCCACACTGTTTCTGAACTCCAGGGAACCAAGATGAAAAGGACAAGAAAGTGGTGATGCTTGCCTTTCCCTTCTGAATCCTGTAACTTCAATCAGTAATAGAGATGAAACTTCCGTAAAAAACAGCAGCAGCACTCCCACTCTGGAGGTTTCTGGTTGGTTCAGGCAAGGCAAGTCGACAGAGAGGGTGCCTAGAACTTAATGGAATAGAGAAATGGATTGAAAGGTGGACTTAGGCTAGCTGTGTGACCCTGGACAAGCTACTTGTGCCCTCTTTCAATCTCATTTTCTTCATTGATAAAAGCAGATGACAGTATTACCATTGAAGGTTCTTGTGAGAATCAAATGAGGTAATGTATTAGGTTGATTATTATTATTATTATTATTCCTATCACTATTATTATTTTAAATGTTCTTAATATTAGTGGGATTCCAACTTTCTGAAAGATTAAGCACTTAAAGATTAATTGCTCATAGAAATTGGGCAGTAACAGCTGCTGCCCATGGCCCAAATGAAGGATTAGTCCATTTCCTGAAGCTGAGAGATTGTTCAGGTCTCTAGAATGGCGGTTTTCAACCTGTGGGTTGCGACCCCTTTGGGGGTCAAATGGGGTTGCCTAAGACCATTGGAAAACACATATTTCTGGTGGTCTTAGGAAACAAGACACTGCTCCTTTATCTGTCTCCAGGTAAGTCTGCCCACATGCAGATATGCCCACATATGAGTATTAAAGGGTCACGGCATTAGGAAGGTTGAGAACCACTGCTCTAGAAGATGTAGTGTTTTCTAAATTAGTCTCGATACTCTCACTATAGTATAATGTGCTGATAGAAGGAATGCCAGCCACTAGAGGGCAGAGTTTTGTCCTAGTATCTTCAGTACCTTGCATAGTGCCTGACAAATAGTAAATACTTAATGAATGCTTTGTGGAATGAATGAATGAATGAATGAATGAATGAACGAACGAATGAACGAATGAATAAAAGAAGAGCCAGAGAGTCAGCTTATGTTACAGTCGTGCAACTCTATGGAGTTGATTACCTGGGTGATTTGGGTAATGGTTTTAGATTATGCTTCTGTATAATTTAAAACTAAAGTTATATTATAGAAAACAATTTTTTAGAAAGGAATTATATTATGGATTGTGAAAATTTGTTTGTTGCAACTATTAGGACTTTGATTTCATCTATTCATAAAGGTATAGTTCTGAATTTTTACAACAGTTGACAAGCATGATATAAAATATACCCTTTGAGATGTAAGGATGAAAACTAATATTTGCTCCAGTTTTAGCAGGTCTAAAAACTTCTTGATTACTAAGCTGAAATGTGGTTTTGCAGCTCGGAGTAAGTAGAAAATTACCCTGAAAAATCTTTTTTTGTTTTTTTTGTTTTCAGCTTTTGCTTCATGTGACTGGATCCTCTTCCCAATATGTTATGCAATTACTCCCATCAGGGTTCCAACTGCAGCAGAATGCACTATTTACTATATGAACTATTTGAACTATCTGCACTATTTGCTTTTTTCCTTGGCCTTGAGGATTTTGTTCTCAATATCCAGGGAATCTGTATCAAACAAAATAAATTTTGGGGGGTATGCCTTCTGAACCCTCCCTTGCTCCCACCTCTGGCAGCAACACTTTTATGCCTTTTCTTCCAAGTGTAAGAAGGTACTGGAAGCTAATGCCCTCTCTAGGGGAGGCCGTATAACATATAGTAAAGTATCTGGGATCCAGAATCAGAAGAAATGGGTTAGAATTCTGGCCCTATTAACTTATACCTGTATTTGCCGAGTTGCTTAATCTCTCTGGGAATAGTTTCCTCAGCTGGAAAAATGAGAGAGTTGAATTGTATAATTCTTGCCATCTTTCCTAACTCTAAATCTTAGTTTTCATTAACTGTTCTTTTGTTTCAGGAAGAGGGAAGAGTAAGATGATTTTTTTTTCTTCAAGATAACACTTAGTCAGTTCACTAATGTAGAAAGGGAAAAATTTAAGGGAAACTTGAAATCTAAAATTCAATCTATTATTTAACTTGAGGAGGGAGAACAGTGCAATACAGTGTATAACACACATTTGTACTGATGTCACCTGCATTTATCTTAAAATGGAAGAATAGTGACAAGTCTTGAGGCAATTTTTCTTTTGGTCAGGAGGTTGTAACCCAGCTGGAGGCATTGGTGAAAGTAAAACTGTACCTGAATTAAGGGTAATGGGCTAAATCGCACTCTTGGAAGCTACATGCAGCTCCAGACTTTGGGCAAGTCAATTCTTTTCAATTTGAAATAACTTTCTTTTGCTCAGGATTGCATAATGAATCAGAGCAGCTCAAATCACTTACTAAATAATGATTGGCATTTGGTAAAATATACATTTACAAGTTTCAGACTTCAAGCTTGATTTTTCTTTTGAAATACCTTTGTTGTAAGATCTGAAGTGTATTCAGGGTGTCATGTCTGATAAAATGGGATCAAGAAATTGAGCTATTAGATTGACTCCTACCTACAGAAAGAACATACTTGTCTCACTTATTAGAAATTAATCACTGCCACCAAGTATTTCAGTACTTGAAGCTGAACTCACACATATATTGAAAAAAAGGGAAACTAGTTGAGCCCTTGAGTTTGTTCTCTTTTATTTTTGAATCTGATGGATTCAAGGACTGATTGATTTGTTTGGCTAATCCTTGTTCTTAGGATTAGGTCTGCCTCAGATCTGGGTACTTGTAATGGTAATGTAAATGGGAAGATCTTTCTCATCCATTGATGCTTGAGTCACATGGAAACCTGAGTCACATGAGTCTGTGGTGGGAGGTGTTTGCTGAGCAGGTGGAGCAGGAAGTGTGGAGCACAGCTCAAAGGAAGTTGATCAGAGTAGTTAGAGGAGAGGGAGAGGAAACAGGCAGCAAGCTGTGTGTGTTCATTTGTGGGACGGCCCTAGCAGGGAGAAGGTTTGGGCATGGGGGGTGCTCTCTGCATTGTTATTGTGTATAGATTTCTTTGTCACTATGATGGATTTGGCTTTCTGGTATTAGAATTAGGCTTTCTGGTGTTTGAATTAATGTTTTGGCTCTGTCTTTCATGTGGAGAGTCTGCTATATTTTGTGATTCAGAATTATGCTGGCATCTTCACAACCACTTAGGTACTATGAATGTAGTATTGGAGCTATAGTACTGTTAGTAATGGGTGCAGGATAGAAGGACACAGCTGGCGTCATGTAATGGGGATATGCATTAGAACATCTACATGTACTTGGATCAGAGAAAACAAAACAGGTAAACAAGGTCTGTACTGTGAGTGTAAGTGGTGTGTGATTGTCAAGTCAATCTGTCCTTGATGAAGCCCACAAAGTCTGGCTTGACTGGAGAGATCAATTGGTAAGTCATTCTCTCAGACATACTCTCTTTCTCCAAGAATATCTATTCCTTTG
Source organism: Pseudocheirus occidentalis (assembly GCA_028646575.1). NCBI lineage: Eukaryota > Metazoa > Chordata > Mammalia > Diprotodontia > Pseudocheiridae > Pseudocheirus > Pseudocheirus occidentalis. The sequence goes on along the minus strand of JAQQSW010024302.1, from coordinate 3,842 downwards.
TGTCTTCTTATTAAGATCCATCTCTTCCCCAGTGGATAGGATTTCAAAACATACAAGGCTTTTAAAATTTTGTTTAAATTTTTTTCTGAATTAGTCATGCATTTATACTTGGGTATTCACATTCTCAAAAACAATTATATGCAAGTATAAGAAGGCTAACCAAAGCTAAAGTACAGTAGGAGATATAAAAACCTATACCAAAGCAACATTAAGATTACATATTAAAAGAGCTTACTGTGTAAAGAACACTGTGTTAAACATTGAGGAAGCTACAAACATTAGATAAAGAACATTCATTGCTTTTCTTTTCAGCAAGACATTTGGTCAGGTTTCTGAAATTGTGCTTCTGGATAGTATGGAGATGGGGCTAAATGATAGCAAGTTTAAGAGGAAATGGAAATATTGAATGACTAGAACCAACATTAATGGGCAGATAAAAGTCAATATGAAAGGAAATACCTAGTAGTAAAGTGTTTCTGGGTTCTATTCTTGACATTGTATTTGTTCAACATTTTAACTCAGTGACTTTTTTGAAAGCATGGGTAGTATGCTGTAATAGCAATCAGTTTAGCAGATACTTAGCACTTAGTAACTTAGGGCTAAGTATGGAAGGTGTGAGCCCTGTCCCCTGTTGAGAGGATGTGAACTCCCCTGTTGAGTAGAAGAAGGGAATTGGCTGAGACAGGAGACCACTGTATGAATATAAGCAAGAATTCCAGAGACAGAGAGAAAGAATTGGAATTTTCCTTTTGGAGGAAGCAGGATTGTCTCAGTGTCTGGGAGCTGGGCTGCTGGACTGAGAAGTGAGATGGAGTTTTCCTGAGACCAGAACCTGGTGAAGGCCACCTGGAAGGCCAAAATTCCTTCTGGGTCCCAGGGCCAGCTGAACTGCTGGAGGACTGAAGAAGCATGACCAGGATAAGACTTTGTTTGTTCATGACCTGGCTGATCCTTGAGTTACAGGCAAGAGAAATGGTGAAGGGTTTGAGATGTGCTGGACCCTGTGAACTTCAGTGTGTGCCAGGGACTGCCCTGAGGACTGGGCAAGGACCTGGGAGCTGTCTACCTCTGAAGAATGGACGAGAACCTGGCAGCTGTCTGCTTCTGAATCCAGATGACTATTTGTTGGATTCAGGAGGGAGCTGGGACCATGGAAGGGGATCTAGGGAATCAGAGAGATCACCCAGAGTCAAGATGAAGAAAAGGCCTCCTCTTAGAGGAAATTGAGGCTTGCTGAACACTGAGGGGTGGAGGGTTTGTGTGCTTTTCTAATGACTGTACCAGTGATTAATGATATTTAGTAATTGTGAATCTGGATTAGTAACTAATTAAGTTAATGATTGCCCCAGGAGTGGAAGATTGATAAATTGTGAATTGATTGAATGATTAAGTGAGGAGGGTTTCCCCCTTAGGGAAACCAGATGATTATTCTTTTGTTCCTTGTTCTAAATATTGTGGCCATTGTAGTGAAAACTATGTGGCCATTCTAATGTTAAGCTGTTATGAACTCCATATTGTGATTTTCTGTGATAAGATGTAATGTTGTAAATATTATATTGTGAATGTTTGCCTTGATTTATAATAGAATAAACAAGAGTTTTCACTATTACTGTGTAATCTGAATCTTAAAAGCTGTTCACAGTAGCATTCTTTTGGGAATCTGCTGGTACATGGTGTTACATATGCATATTCAGATTTAGAGAAGACTTGATATTTGGAAGAATAGCTAATAATCTGGACAAGAATATGATGGATCCAAAAAAATTTAGGCAAACTTGAATAATGGGTCAGTTTGGATAAAATTATATCTAATAATTATGAATGTAAAGTCTTATACTTAGATGCCAAACATCAACTTCACAAATATAGGAGAGTGGAGAAATGGCTAGACAACAGGCCCTGTGAAAAAAAATCTGAAAGTTTTAGTGAATTGTAAACTCAAAATGAGCAAATAATCTGAGATGAGAACAAAGAAAACTTAAGTAATCTTGGCCTTCTTTGAGAACTGTCATGACCAGAATGAGAGAGATATAATACTATACTCTTCCTTAGCTCACATTTAGCATACCATATTTGAAAACATATTTTAGGAAAGAAGTAGACAAATTAGATCTTGTCCAGAAGAAGGTAGCCAGTATTGTGGAAGTCAGTCTGTCAATCAATAAACATTTATTAAGCTCTTATTATGTGCCAGTCACTGTACTAAGCTGTGGGAATGTTAAGAAAGGTGAAAGACAATCCCTGCTCTCAAGAAGTTCATAGTCTAAGGGAGAAGACTACATACAAACAATATGTGTGTGTGTGTGTGTGCGTGTGTGTGTGTACATACACACACACGCACACACACAAGATAAATCAGAAATAATCAATAGAATAAAGGCACTAAAATTAAGAGGGATTAGGAAAGGTTTTCTGTCAAAGGTAAGATTTTCACTGGGATTTGAAGGAAGCCAGGGAAACCAGGAGGTACAGATGAGGAAAGAGCGCATTCTAGACTTGGACAACAGTCAGCAAAAATATCTGGAGTCAGGAAATGGAGTGTCTTGTTTGAGGAGCAGTGAGGAAGCAAGTGTCACTGGATCACAGAGTACATAGCAAGGAGGGGACAGGTTAGTGTGTAAGGTGTAAGAAGACTGGAAATGAAGAATTTTTCATTCCAACAGAGGATTTTTACATCTGATCTTAGAGATGATAGGAGCCCCTGGAGTTTATTGAGTGGCAAGTTCAGATCTGAGCTATAGGAAGATTACTTTGACAGCTGAGGGAAGAATGGACTAAAATGGGGTCTTGTGGAAGGCAGACCAACCATCAGGATGTGGCAGATATCCATGTATGAAGTGATGAGGGCATGTACTAGGATGGTGGCAGCATCATAAGAGAGAAGAGAGTATATATAAGATGATTTGAAAGGTTAAATCAATAAACCATGGCAACAGATAGAATATTGTGGAAGGCAGTGTGGAGAGTGAGATATGACAAGGGGACAAGAGCCTCATGAGAAGATTATAATGTTGAACTTGTTCATCAAGTGTTTAAGGCGGGGAAAAGAGGAGAGTATCACTGCTTCAAGGGTGATAGCCTGGGACACAATTAAGAATGGAGAGACTGGAGGTCACTCTATGGATTAAAGGGTAGGGGTTGGTATTGGGATCCAGAAGGAGAGATGGAAAGCTCATATGTTGTGGTCAGATGAGGGAATTTCAGAGTTAATGAATATGGAGGGAGTACATTTGTGGATTGTAGCAAGATCTAGGATATTACCATCTTTCTGTATGACCGAGGTGGAGTGGAGAAGTAGGTTATGGGAAATTAGTAAGTTGAGGAACTGGGAGATGAGAGTGTTTGTTGTTGTTCAGTCATTTCAATTGTGTCTGACTCTTCATGAGCCCATTCAGGCGTTCTTGGCAAAGATACTGGAGTAGTTTGCCATTCCTTCTCTAGCTCATTTCACAGATGAGGAATCTGAGACAAATAGGATTGACTTTCCCAGGATCACATAGCTAGTGTCTGAGGTCAGATTTGAGTTCAGGAAGGTGAGTTTTCCGGACTCTGGGCTTGGCACTAGATCCACTGTACAAACTAGCTATCCTATGTGGTGTTTGAGAGAATATCACTAAATGTGTTGAAGTCCCCTTGTATGAGGGCAGATTGGGGGAGGACAGAAAGATTGTGAGGACTGAAGATATTTAACATAGAGAGGAGGTAACAGAATAGCTATCTCCCTAGCTATGTAGCTAGTTAGTGCAGTGGATAGAACACTGGACTTGGAGTCAGGAAGACCTGAGTTCTAATTCATCCTCAGGCCATTATTAGCTATATGTTTCTGGACAAGTCACTTAACC
>JAQQSW010024301.1:0-10115 GCA_028646575.1 Pseudocheirus occidentalis | reverse complement strand
CTCACTGAGGGCAGGGACTGACCTTTGCCTCTTTTTGTATCTCTAGTTGCTTAGCACAAGGCCTGGTACATAATAGGGTTTTAATAAGTGTTGACTGATTTTTAAAATAAGGAAACTCAGGTCCAGGAAGGTTGATTGAGCCCAAGTTCATACAAGTAGAGGTGGGATTTGAATCCAGATCCTCTGACTCAAGTAGACAAGCATTTATTAAACACTTATTCTGTGCCAGATATTGGATACAAAGAAAATTCTAGCAAGACTTTCAACCAATAGGGATCAAGTGGGATAAAATACAACCAGTCATAGGATAACAGATTTGGGGTTTGAAAAGTTTGACTTCTTGTCATTGTTCTACCTAAAATCACCCTCCACAAACTTGAAACCTATGGAGTCACTCCCGGTCTTCTCTTTCTTTTTTTTTTTTTTTTTTCTTTTTTTGGAGGGCAGTTGGGGTTAAGTGACTTGCCCAAGGTCACACAGCTAGTTTTTTGTGTTAAGTGTCTGAGGCCAGATTTGAACTCAGGTACTCCTGACTCCAGGGCCGGTGCTCTATTCACTGCGCCACCTAGCCGCCCCTATTCCCGGTCTTCTCTTGCCTGGATGAAAGTAGGGCTAGAGGTTGGGGGTGGGGAAGTAGGGAGGTGCAGGAAAACTCCAGTTCAAGTTTGAAAGGAATGGGCTGTAGTCACCCTTAATACAAAGGAACAAAAATCTAACTGAGAAGTTTCAGTTGTCGAGAGTAGGAGATTTTGTGAGAAGAGGAATGGCTGGGGAATTTCTTCACTTCCCTCAATCCCACCACAAAGGCAGTTGGCTTGTGACCCACAAAAAGCTCCAACAACAGAATGAGACTGGAGCCCTAGTCTACCCATGGGGCCTCTCTCTCTGGGAACAGGGAGCAGTAGAGAAACCAGTGCCTAGGGTGGTGCATTAGGTTGGGTGTGCAGCAGCAATTAAGGGCCAAAAAGCCCATCAATCACAGGGGCTTGTTTTTACACTTGGGGTTTTGTGAGCTGACAGGACACATTAATCATAACCGTACACTTAGCAGACAGAAACAAGGGCCGGTAATTACCAGGTAGTGAGTAACCGGGGTCATATGCCTGGCACCATTCCCTGATTCAAGAACCCACAGCTGAAGCATGAGGGCCTGTGGGCTTGTGGAGAAGTCTGTAATGTAAGCAGCTCTGGGGTTAGGTGAGGGGGAGTAGGTAGAGAAGAGGAGAACAGGCAGGTGCACACTGAGCGGGCCAAGGCCTGGCTTTAAAGAAAGCCTGAGAGACTGAAGGCTTATGGTTCCCACAGGAGAAGCAGTTCCTGCTTGCCTATGCAGCACAGGGATGGACGAGGGGAGGGAGGTGAGCTCACAGCAGAGCTAAGGATGTGGGAATGATTCACCGAAGGAGTGGTGGAGGTCAGGCTGGGCCTCAGCTTGAGGGGCTTGGGGTCAGGGAGAGCCAGGCCTCTGGGGGCACTGCTACCTAACCCAAAAGTATGCCAGAGGTTTAGACAAGTCAGCATTACCCTCTGGGGGCATCTGACTCTGCCGAGGAGAAACAAGAAACCAGAAAAAGGGCCTTCACAGGAATCTGAGAGATGATGTGGGGGAAAGAGCACTGAACTTGGAGTCAGAAGGCCTGGCCTGAGCACCAAGTCTCCTAGCTGCGACCTTGGGCCACTTACATCCTCATTCTCCCATCTGTGAAGGAAAAAGAGTTAAAAATGATCGCTGAATTCCTGCCCAGGTGTAACTTTGTGATTATGTAGTCAGTAGGGCTGGGGCTTTTGTAGCCAAGTTCCTTCTCTTTCCTGTCCCATCCTGTCATTTCTTATCCTCCTGTTGTTCAGTTGCTTCTGTTCTGTCGGACTCTTTGTGACCCCATTTCGGGTTTTCTTGGTAATGATACTGCAGTAATTTACCATTTCCTTCTCCAACTCATTTTATAGATAAGGAAACTGAGGCAAACAGAGTTAAGTGACTTGACCAGGGTCACACAGGTGCTAAGTGTCTGAGGACAGATTTGAACTCAAGAAGAGGAGTCTTTCTGACTCCAGGCCCAGTGTTCCATCCACTGTCACCTGCCTACCCTAGCTCCTAGCTTACAAGTACATGTTTATCAAATGCCTACTATTTGCCCAGCCCTGTGCTAGGCACTGTATGGGACACAAAAGAAGACACGATTCCCTAACCTCTAGGAGCTCATCACCTCCTATATACAAGGCCACCTCCTCCATGAGCTCCTTCCACATCCCCCCAGCTGCTAATGCCTCTTCCTAGAGATTACCTTTGCAGTATGTGTACATCCTATGAGGAGTTATCAGGATGCCTTTGATCAACTGAGTCCCATCCCCTCCCCACCCCAGTTAATGTAATTACAGGAGGGGCCAACAATGGAAAATGAGGGAGAAGTACAAAGAAGGAATTAGGATGCTGCTATCCATTGGCAGGCCTTATACCTCTTCCCCTGTCCCCCAACCCTTGGAAAAGAAATCATCTCCCTACCAATGAAAGACATGTTTTTTAAACAGCTTCCTTACTAGGAATCATCATACCCTTGGCAAATTCATTGGACAGAGGGCAGTGTGACAGATAATGCTGCTGTACTAGGTGGAAGGGCAGCCCGTGACTTGGAAAGTTCAGCCAGGCCACCTCTTTCTCTGGTAGGGTCAAGAGGGTCAGTCTAGAATGAGGGTCAACAAGGAAACAGGAGGCTGAGATGGTTTTATCCCATGATACTGTGGCCAAGGCACCAGGTAAGGATGGTGTTTGCTATGAGGGAAAAAGTTCACCTCCCTCCTGGTCAGTACCATGAGGCAAAGCCCCTATTGCCCTTCCTTAATTCTGGTTCTATTTTAATATCAACATGTTAAATAGCCCCTACCTCAGAGGGTTTGTTAAAGTTTAAAAACCTATACAGCAGTGAGCTCTTTTCATTGCCTCCTTTGTGTAAGTAAGTGGAGTATAAGGTAGAATATAAATGGCTTACACCCTGTTACTGAGACACCAAAGAAAGGCGCTATGCAAACTGTCAACATTTTTAGCCATCACAAAGATCTGTTTACTCACGGCGCATTACAAGAAGGTAAGCATGCTGCTCTTCTACTGAGAATCCCACCTGCCAATAGTAGGTCATGATCTTTGAGAGTCATTTCTCCAAGATCAGGCAGTGATTCGTCCTACCCCAGACTGACCCTCCCTCACCCAGTTCCCTCTGGGAATGAAAGCACACGTTTGCATGGCTGTATCTCGAAAGGGCTGTTCAGTGTCAGCTGGAGCCCTGGAGCAGAGGGACCATAACAGGCTTCCCACATGAACAAATGATGAGCTTGACTCTTCTAACCAGTTCCTGCCTTTCTCTGAGGCTTCCCTTCTCATTGGTCCTATCGAGATTCAGCTAATCTTCCAGGCCCAGTTCATGTCCCAGCTCCATAAAGCCTTCCCCTACACTCTACTCTACAGGGATCTCTCTTCCTTCTGAATTCCTGCAGTCCTTACTCTGTGTTAGTATTTCATAATCTATGTCTATCTTGGTCACTGTTATTTTACCCCTTTTGTTTTTACTCCCTAACTAGACTGTACATTTCTGTCTGTAGGGACTATGTCTTTTGAGAGAAAAGAAGAAAGGGCCAGTGTATGGGAAGGGAGGAGAGAGGGATCAGAGCATCAGAGATTCAGAGCTGGGAGGGGCCTCTGGGACCATCTAGTTCCACCTTTTCATTTTGTGGATGAAGAAATTAGATTTGGGGGAGAGGAAGACTAGACAGAAAGGAGAAGCAAAAGGGAGAGGAAGGAAAAAGGGAGAGAGAAGAGAAAGGTAAGGGACAGAGTGAGCAAGAAAAAAATGAAATGGAGGAGAGAGAGAGAAGGATGAAATGGGGAGAAAACGAAGAGAAGAAGAATGTGTAGGGCGAAAGGGATTAAAGGGAGGAATTCCCACTCTGGAAGGGCAAGGGGGGAGGGCTTTTTTCTCCTCTCTGCCTCTGCAGGCCACTCTGTACCATCCTACCCTGTGAGACCAGCAGGGGAGGATCAGCGGTTATTATAATTTGTGGTGGAAACTCCCCTCCTTCTTTTCCTCCTCACTCTAATGATGCCTTGTCCCCCAAGCCCCTATATAAAGTCTCAGACCCTCCTTACAAAGAAGGGATAATGCCAACCTTTTCATTATTATTGCTTGCTTGTTGCTATTGTTTTGTTAAAAGAAATAAGCCATTAGTGAACAGCAGTCTTTACTCCACCCTTTCTGGACATTTTGATTCTTTCAAACAACCTCTCCAGAACAATGGATCACAGTGGTGATTTCCTTCCCTTCTAGGATTCCCCCAAAAAATCCCCCAGCAATTGGGAAGTTCATTTAAAAGAAAAGCAATGCTATCTTGAGGTGGGGGTAGGGGGAAAGACGGGGGAGAAAGTTTGTAACTCTAAATCTTGTAGAGATGAATGTTGAAAACTAAAAAATAAATAATTTTTTTTAAAAAAGAAAAGCAACTTGTTTCCAGAGAAGAGGCATATATTCAAATAAGCTATCAGAGACACCCACCCACCCTTCATCTCTCAGCCACAGTTTGGCTGCCCCTTAAGGCCCAGCCCACCCCTCAAACACTGAGTGGCACCCAGGATGGCCCAAGGCCAAACTGAGAGGAAGTGAAAGTGTTTGCATCTCCAATGGCTACCTCTTTCAGCAACCTCCCTTTCCTTGACTCAGTGCCCTTCATACTGTACCCCACTTCCCAGGCTAGATCCCCACTCTGGAGTATTCTACCAGAATCTCCACTTCCTGATCCCCATGCATCCTCTCAGGACGCTGATGGACAAGGGAAGCTAAGCAGATAGATTAATTCATGCTGTGATGTGAATGGTTGACAAAGGCTCCCAACGTGTGCACATAATAACTGGGGCCTTGGATGCCTCAACATAAAGAAATTATTCCGATGGTAGAATTTCAGCAGTCAGAGAATCTTGAACACAGAACCCCATCACAGAATTCCCTTAAATTACAATAAATTGGTCTGGGGGAGAGGTGGCCCAGCCTGGATGAAGGATAATATAAAGGTTTAAGGTTTGTAAAGTTTTATACACTACACACAGAGAAAGCCCATGGTGCTTCATGAAAGGTAACTTTTCCAGAACAGAACCTCTCGGCTCCTTCTCCCCCAAGGTCCCAACTAGAATACTGCTTTCCCAGTCTTCCTCCTAACCATCACCATTAACACTATTCAGATAACTCAAGCTAGCTACCCTAGAATTACTTTGGACTCCCTTTCTTTTATCCCACCATCATCTCCATCCCCATCCCCAATTAGTTTCCCCTGCTGCTTTCAGAATCATGGCTACTGCCTTCATCCAGGTCCTTCCATGTTCCTGGTAACCAATATGATTCAGATCCTTGAACGGGAGTAGATAGCTGCCTGAGCTGTGTGATTCTTGGGAGGTAGGGCACAGCACTTAATTCTGAATGCCAGAGAATTCTGATTTTCTGCATGTAGATAATTATTTTGTGAGAATTCAAATCTCACGAGTTATAACCATAAGATCAAGGCGTACACTGGAAAAGAACCACATAATGGGTACATTTTTAAGGGGAGAGGGACATTTTCAAATTTTGTTTGGTGGTATAAGAACCACCTAAAACCATTAGACAGCTGAACCATGATCAGCATTTTCTTAGCCAACATATGCAAATATAAGTACATACTGCTGAATTCACTAAAATAATTAAAAAATGGAGAGCTACGTGCAAGAAGCAGCTAAGTAATTTCTACACGGCCAGACAAATGACTTAAGTATTCCTGCTCAACAACGGTTTGAAAGCCTAGACTCAAGAAACAGAGCTTTAATAGGGAAATGAACCTTGATGTTGCTAAAAGCAGAATATACTTTGCCTTCTTTAGACAGTCAAAATCCAATGACACTCAAGTGATAAATCCCATATTTTCCATATTACTCCACACAATGTAATTATAAAATTTTGTAACGTTTCTGGAAATAACCTGGCAGTATACAGTAAGAATAACAAAACTGATCATACTCTCTGACCCCACAATCCCCTGCCTAAAGCTTTAACCTAGACATATAATTAAAAGGGAGAAGGGAGAGAAAAGATGGGGAAGAACTATCTGTACCAAAATATTCGTACCTATTACAATTAAAAAATTATTTTCAATTCCAAATTCTCTTCCTCCCTTCACTACCTCCCCTACCCACTGAGAAGGGAAGAAATATGACACACCCATTCTACATATGAAGTCAGGCAAAATGTATTTCTACATCAGCCATGCTGGGAAAAAGAAACAAAAAAAAAAGTGAAAAAAATTAGGTTTCAGTCTGCACTCAGAGTTCATCAGTTCTCTCTCTCTGCAGGTAGACAACACTTTTCACCATGAGTTCTTTGGAACTGTCATGGATCACTGTATCAATCAGAGTACCTACATACCTATTATCTTAACTCATATAGATCTGTGACCTGTCTAGAAATTCTGTTTACCTCCTGTGGTCAATGAATGGGAGAACATGGGATGAATTCACAGATCAAGGGACAAAGACCTCACAGGATTGGGAGGAGCAGTTTGGTTTCAGCCTATACAGTATAGGTACACAGCCACACACACACACACACACACACACACAAATGAAAGAGGAGACTCCAAGTAAATAAGTTGTCTCTGTAATTCTTTTGTTAAAGCTTATGTTCTTTGTAAAAGAAGTTCTATTCATGTGATTTTATTTGGAGTTTAACTTAATTAAGTGTGTTCACACATCTGTTTTGGTTGACATTAAGTCCCAAAGGTTGCCTCATCAGGAGCTTGAAGGTGGTGACCCTGAGTTTTCAATGGTTATGCAAACAGAGCACGAGCTCTGGCAAGTTCTCCCAAATTGGAAAGGCCCAAAGGACAAGTGAAGAAAGTCAGCGACCCTGCAAAGACCATCCTGGCTAATCTCGGAGAAACTCTTCACTAGGCTGGCCACAGAGTGATGTATTTTTCAGCCACGGCAACACTCAAGGCCATTTAATAAGTTGTAAAAGGGGATGCTGTCTATGGGGGTATAAAGAGATCTCATACTGAAGAAATCAGTAAGTAGAAATCAATATCATTCTAATAATTTAGATGTTATTAAGTTTGTAATTAAAAACAATTATTTTTTTAAGAATCTTAACAGGAAAGTGAGCAGTGATTATGCTTTTAAAAAAAGACATATATATATATATACACACACACACACACACGTATACATATGTACATTTTTGTGTATACACATGCGTATACATGTGTTTGTGTGTATACATATGGGTATATATCTGTGTGTACATATATGTATATATGTATGCGTGCGCACACACACATATGTAGGAAGAAGTCCATGCAGCCTATAATTATAAAAAAGGACTCATAGAAGATATATGGCTCAAACTGGGCCATTATGGATGAGTAGGATTCATACAGGTGGAGAGGAAGATGGAGGACAATTTAGGTGGGGAAGTGTACAATTTAGTGACTTTGGAGGTATAACTAACCCTAACCCTAATTGCTTTCCAGAATGGCTGAATTAATTCATAGCTCTACCATTAGTGAATTATTAGACCCACCTTCCCACAACCCTTCCAAAAATTGTCCCTTTTCTTTTTTGTCATTTTTGCCAATCTGATGGGTGTGAGCTAGAACCTCAGAGTAGTGTTAATTGGCAGTTCTCTTCTTACTGTTGATTTGGAGGATTCTTTTATATGACTTAACCTGTATTTTTTAAACTGCCTACTTGTTTCCTTTGATCATTTATCTACTGAGGAATGACTCTTATTCTTATATATTTTAATCCTTTTCCTAAATGTCTTCAATCTCAGACCATTATTAGAGAAACATACTGCAGAATGTTTCCCAGTTAACTGCTTCTTAGGTAGGCAAGTGCAGGGCGTGTTTGAAGGAAAATGAGAAGACAATTGAATTGCTAAGAGTAGAGCATTCTCAAAGGGGAGTAATGGAAGATAAGGCTGAAAAAGTACATTAATTGCCAGTCTGAGGAGCTTAGATGTCACTGAACAGGTGTGACCATGTCAGTCGTCTGCTCAATAAACTCCTGTGACTCCTTGTTCCCAGAAGACAACTATAAGCTCCTCTCTTCCATTTAACATTTTCACAATCTGGCTCCAACTTACCTTGCTAGCCATATAATACATGACTCCCCTGCCTGGTGCTTAGAATAAATGCTGGTTGATTGACTGACTGATAAGAACCACATTCTAGTCAGACTGGTTGTCTTGTTCCTCACACATAAGTGTACCTTCCTATCTCTGTGCCTTTGCACACCAGCTGCCCCCTTCTCACTTGTGCCCCATAGACTTCCTAATTTCCTTCAAAGCTCAGCTCAAATGCCACCTTCTACCTGAATCTTTCCTGATTCCCCCATCCCCAGAGCTGCCAGTGCCTTTCTACAAAGTAACTAACAGTATTTATCTTATATGTGTTTTGTTTGTGCTTATATATGTACATGTTACCTTCCTCCACCTAAGAGACTGTTACATTTTTATCTTTGCTTCTGAAAGGCCTCAAGCCGTGCCCACAGATAGTAGGTGCTTAATAACATCTGGTTGATTAATTGATTCTGAGATAGGAAATGACTGGAATGAAACAACCAAAGGCAAATTAGTGTGGTAGTGGTGAGTAAATTTGACTCACGGGGCAAGATACTGAAGCAAAGGCCTGCATTAGGGCAGTGCCAAGGGAACCAAGAGGAAGGAGGTGGCTGTGAAAACAGTGCCTAAGGGAAAGGTTCCTGCTGACTGCCTGAAGGTAGGGGTAAAGGAAAGCTCACCTGGATTTCTATTCTAGTCATATTCAAAATTAGGCTATCAGAAACTTTCCCTGATTAACCCCATCTAATCCTGATCCTGTGCCTCATCCCATCACTTAGATCTTTGCAGTGTATAATTTACATGTCTATTTATTACTTTAAAAGTCTTCCTAAGACTTTTTAAGATATGAGTACTTTTGCCCCAGGGAAACTGTTAATCCCCCAAATAGTAGGAACCATGCAGGGCACAACTAGGAATATTGTCATTGGCTTGAGAGAGGGGTGGTCAGTTGGATCAGGGCTTTTGGAGGGGGCTGTGAGACAGCAATGGCACCATTACAAAATCCTGGGGGTAGGCTGGGTGGGGACAGCTGTATCACTTGGCACTGTGGGCTGGTAGATGAAGGACCATGAGGTGAGACCTCATGACGCTGTTCTTCCCTGAGGAAACACAGCCCCCATCTTTGTGTCAGCACCATGGGGCAAAGTTCCTGGCATCCCTCTGCTAGCTATAACAAATTTGGGGGACTATTTTCTGTTGTTTGAGAGCCCCTCCATAGCACGTAGGACAGGGTTCTGCAGTCATCAAGTCATCAGGTCCCTGTTAGAAGATTCTTGACACTCTTCTGAACAAGGTAAGTGTGTGTGTGTGTGTGTGTGTGTGTGTGTGTGTGTGAGAGAGAGAGAGAGAGAGAGAGAGAGAGAGACAGTGAGAAATGAGAGAGAGAGAGCACAAACCTCTATTTAATTTGTCTTAACAATAAAAAGAATGAAAAGCTGCATGTAAGGAATAATTAGGTGAATGAGAATCTATTAGACAAAATGACTCAGTAACAAAGTGCACCTGTATAATATTGGATTAAAAGCCCAGACCAAAGGAAATGGAGCTTTAATAGGGAAATGAATGGTGTTGATGCTTACAAAATAAAATTTAAAAAATTTTAAAAATACAAATGAAGTTCAATGATAAGCTCAAAAGATCATCCCCATATTTTTCTCTCTTGTTTTTTTAAATTAATTTTTAAAAATTTTCTTGTTTACAGCATTCCTTTCCAAGAGATTTTGAGTTACAAATTTTCTCCCCATCTTTCCCCTACCCCCAACCCCAAAACAGGATCCCACTGTAAAGCCCCTCCCCCAATCTGCTCTCTCCTATGTCCTCCTCCAATGCCACTCTAACTTTCTGGTACGGCAGGGAGGGTCTCCATACCCCAGTCCCTGTATATCTTAATTCCCACTTGCATGTAGTTAATAATAATAATAATTATTATTATATATGTATATATATTGTTTTTTATTATACATATATATATATAGTTTTTTAACATTT
>JAQQSW010024300.1:0-10116 GCA_028646575.1 Pseudocheirus occidentalis | reverse complement strand
GTGCGTTGCTGAGAAGAGTCCAGTTTATCAAGGTTGGTCGTCACACATATAATGTATCTGGTGTATCTGAACTCTGACTTTTCAAAGCTTTTCTATGGACCATAGACATGAAGTTCATCATGGAGCTGACACTTGAATCATTTGTAATTTCTTGATACTTTCATCCATGTATTACTCCTCTCAGGCATTAGAGTGACAAGTATGGAGTCTTCTCTTGACCAACTTTATATTCCATCATTCAATGCCCTTGAACCTAACCTATACCATCTCCTTGAAGGATTTGTTTTCTTATTCATCTCCTACTTTTCTCTTCGTTAGCTCTTCACTTGCCTAGATACGTGCTTGAATGCTTTTGTTGAGAAAAAGCACTTGTTCCTTGGCTCTTCTAACCCCTCAACTTCCCATTTCAATTCTTCTCCTCTTTTTCAACACCAAACCTTTTTTTTTGGAGAGGGGAAGGCAGGGCAATTGGAGTTAAGTGACTTTCTTAATATCATACAGCTACTAAGTGTTAAGTGTCTGAGGTCAGATTTGAATATAGGTCCTCCTGACTCCAGGGCCAGTGCTCTATTCACTGTACCACCTAGCTGCCCCAACATCAAATTTTTGATGAAGTAGTGGAAACCTAATATTTTCACATACTTATTAGTCACTCATCCTTCAGCTTTCCACCAAGTAGCTCTCATTAATTGCTTCTTTCTTAATAGATTTCACTCTTCCAAGACAACAAATTCTCCTGAATTAGACCTATAGGCAAATGACCAGGTTAGAAACTGGAATAAGGGTGTGTAGGGATTACAGACTCAGTGCCCTGAACTCTCAGCAAAACATACGAAGTAGGAATACCAAAAGTTGATTTTAGATTCAGTCTTTGGCCAAGATCAGGAGCATAGGAATCTCCTAGAGGTCTGAGAGCAAGGACTACACAAGATTCCAGAGTCCCAAGCACCAAATTGACTTAAAGAAACCAGGCTTCAGTCTCTGCTGAATTCATGAATGAATGAATTCATTTTGTAAAATTTGGATTGAGTCCAAAAAGTCCCACTTAAGGATCTAGAACAGTGTTCCCAACTTGTGGGTCGTGACCCCTTTGGGGGTCAAATGACCCTTTTACAGGGGTCGCCTAAGATCATGAGAAAACACATATTTTCGATGGTCTTAGGAACCAAGACACCACTCTTCTATCGGTCTCCAGGCAGGTCTGCCCACATGCAGATACGTCCGCATGTGGGTATTAAAGGATCCCAGCATTAGGAAGGTTGCAAACCACTGATCTAGAAGGTCACATGCGGCCTCGGGGCCACAGGTTCACCACCCCTGGTTTATACAAATGAAGATGAGATGACTGGACTAAGAGCCACTTTCTTGAACCTCACCTTCTTTGAAACTGGTCAGAAAAGGGTAGGGCACACACACAAAAGCACCAACATAAGGAGTTTGATGTAGAAATACATTAAAATCAACAGGAAAAGAGGAGGAAATACGGAGAGCGGTAATGTGTGAATAAATGGGAGAGGAGATTAAGGGAGGAATTTTTCAGAAGCAAAGAGAATCACTTAACTTAGAGGGGATGGTAAAGAGGTTTTTAAAGTGAAAGAAAGTGTGAGGACTTTTGATTGAAGTCTGGGTGAGAGAAAGAGAAAAGGGGAAGAAGACTTTTTCTCAAACATAGAACATTGGTCCTGAGAACACTCCTATTCCATGTCCCTCTTTTTCTGTGTAAAGAAGAGGGAGGAGAAAAGAGAAGGAAAAGAAATGGAAACTAAGGGCTCATCCATCCAATGAGGAATGGCTGAATAAATTATTATGAATGAAAGCAATGGAATAGGGGTGGCTAGGTGGTGCAGTGAATAGAGCATCGGCCCTGGAGTCAGGAGGACCTGAGTTCAAATTTGGCCTCAGACACTTAACACAAAACTAGCCTTGTGACCTTGGGTAAGTCACTTAACCCCAATTGCCCTGCTTTACCCCCCTCCAAAAAAAGAGAAAGTAATGGAATAATATCGAATAATATAACAAATTATGAAAGGAATAGATTCAGAATAATTAAAACTTGTATGATCTGATACGAGTGAAGTGAGTTCAACAACAGAACAATTTCTATTATCATATTATTATTGTAAAAACTAACAATTCAGAAAAACTCAAAAACTCTCATCATCCATGACTCCGAAACAATTGATGATGAAAATACTATCTTCCTTGTGATTAGGTGATAGAATACAATAGGGAATGAGATGCACAATTTTGGACATTTTCAATATAGGTATTCATTTTACTTGACTGTTTATTTTCTACAAGTGTTCTGTATTTTACTTTCAAGAGGATAGAGAAAATATAAATGTTAGAAAATTGAAACAAAATGTTCATTAAAATTTTTACCTGCTTCCATGGTTTTAATGATTTATTACCACTATGCAAATGATTCCAGAATCTCTGTCTGCAACCTCTTTGAAGCTTTCAATGCTTATTTCCAATTGCGTGCACCTTCATTCCATCTGGATATTCCATTGGCACTACAGGTATATGTCTTAAAAATAGGGAGAGAGAGAGGGGAAGTTACTCCAAAGTTAGGCACTCCAAATGAGGCAATCGACAATGCCACTGACAGAAATAGCAAAGTCAGATGACTTTTGGTTTTGGGGTGGCCTTTATTAGCTTTCCCCTCTCCTAACCTGTTTCATTTGACTTCTCTGTTTCTGTCCATGGTAGTGACAATTACCTATTCTGGCATAGCTGAAAATTTGAAGTTATTACTGGCACTTTTCTCTCCCTCTCCCTCTTGAATAAGTTAATGAGTATTGTCAAGGCTGTCTCCACAAACTTACTTGCTTCCACCCCCTCATTTTTAGGCCACACTGTCACCACCCTACTGCAGCCTCATTACCATCCACCTGGACTAACATAAAGGACTCCTAACCATGCTTACTGCATCCAATCTCTTCTCTGTTTGATCACTCCTTCACATTGCTGTCAGCTCAACTTTTTCATGCATACACTGGATGCCACTCTTCTTCTCCAAACTCTTCAAAGCTCTTTTTTGTGTAATGAATACAAACTTGTAATTCTTCCACCCATGATCCTCTGTGATCCAGGGCTACCCAGCTATTCCATATTTATCTTGCTTATTTTTTTGCCCAGTACTAATCTATATCTACACCTGACTCTCCATTTTTTATACATACAATGAACTTTCTTACCCCCCATCTTTTTCTAATATCTACCCTTTTACTACTTTATGACTCTCTTACTGGTATTCTAGTTATTTGTTTATCTTTCTTATCACCTTGATAGATTTTAAAGTCTGTGACAGCATGATGTTATTAATCTAAATATTGCAGTGGGTCCCTCAATTTAGTGAGTATTGTTAAAATACCATTGTTAAGAATCTTATAAAATAGTGAACATAGCTGAATTTAGACACTATAGCTACCCTCAAAGAACTTAAAGTCTAGTGGAGAGGATGTTGTGCCCCAAAATCACATTATTATAAGGAGAATGTGAAGTACTAAGGAGAGAAGCTAATTGCCATCTTATTTGCCTTTTTAAAAGTTAAAGTAATAATATTACATTGTTATTACTATGCTATGTTATGTTATGCTGCCCATGCTATGCTATTATAATCATACAATGTCATGTCACATCACACCATGTCATATCATGTCATGTCATGTCATAATGAGCATACATGTATGTGTACACATATAATTAGACCTAGAGATTGTAGTACATCTCTGTAGGGTCAAACAGTAATTAGTAAATGTCTGAAGCAGGATCCAATGCATTTTCATCCATGATATCAGGAAAAGAGCACTGCACTGGCCATTAGGAAATCTGCATTCCAATGCTCACTATTGCATCAACATTTGTGTGAAGATGATTAAACCCCTAACCTCCGTACTTTCAATTTCCTGATCTGCAAAATGAGGAATTTGGATTAAGTAATTTGATTAGAGGTGGTATAGTTCTGTAGAATGAGCCTCAGCTCATTGGCTGTGGATTCAAATCCTAGCTATGCTCCTTACGACCTTTTTGACACTGGGAAAGTCATTTTCATCTCTGTGGGTATTAGTTTACTTATCCATAAAATAAAGGCACTGGATTATATCAGAGATGTCAAACCCAAATAGAAACTGATCCATACAGACTGTATATTGACTTAAAAAAAATCTCAAAACAGCATTATATAGGTGCTTGTATTTTTTTTATCTATTGTGTTAAATAATTACATGTCAATCTAGGAATGTTGTAGGCAGCAACATGTTTGACTCCTCTGAATCAGATGGACTCCAATGATGGCCTCTATGATCCTATGTTCTCTATAGTCCCCTCCAGGTCTAACATTCTATCATTATGTAAATATTCAGATGGGAACTTTTAATTAAAGCTCGAAGTTTATGTCATTCAGTTCATGCCTAATGTTTTTAATGTATAATATTCTTCTGACAAGGTTATTAGCACAAAGTCACTTTTAGTTACACCAAAATGAAGCACTAATCATAAGAATATACCTAATCATAAGAATATAAACCAGTAAGTCTTTATCTTAGAACATAGTCAATATATCTGTAAAGTCAGGGAGAGACAGGAAGTTGACAACATTTTCTCATTTCTATTTTTACTTTTTGTACATTTCCTGCTTGACAACATCATGATATTAGAAGATTTAAATTTCTCTATGAGAATTTCACATTCATTCAAACTTTCTTGCTACAACCCTGATGCAGACATAGCTAAGGCATTCTCAATATCCTGGAAGAGACATAGTATGGCATTCTGGATAGTGTTCCAATTTGAGTCAGGAATACTTGGGTCCAAACCCCATTTCAGATACTCACTCCCTGTGTAATGTAAGGAAGACTTTTGTCACCTCTTTTCTTAGTTTTCTGCAACTATAAAATGAGGCACTGGTACTTAATAGCC
Organism: Pseudocheirus occidentalis; assembly: GCA_028646575.1. Classification (NCBI taxonomy): domain Eukaryota; kingdom Metazoa; phylum Chordata; class Mammalia; order Diprotodontia; family Pseudocheiridae; genus Pseudocheirus; species Pseudocheirus occidentalis. Next base: position 5,193 of record JAQQSW010024300.1, on the reverse strand, counting down.
TATTAGCTCTTGTCCGTATAATCCTATGGGATGAGTTAACCTGTTGAAGTCACTTCCCTGTTCAATCTCTCCCACTCTCCCTTTCTAGTGTACAACAATGCATTATCCAAATATAAGGATCGGGTGAATATCATTCCCTGTCAAATTTCTTTGGAGAGAAATCCAGATTCTTTCCCCCTGCATTGATCTTAGTTTATGCCTCTAGAGGCTCTAGCTACCAGGCTAAAGACTGAGGCAACATTTTGCTTTGTTTTTGTTCTAGCCCTAAAATTATGCATTGAACAACAGGAAAACTTAAAGAGCACATTTGAGAATAACTTCTAGAGTTATCCAATACCACTCGAGAGAAATATCTCTGATCTCTGAAACTGAAACGAACAATTAGACAGGCAAATTCTGCAAGGGTTCTCCTATTGTCTTTCTATAAAATCTGGTCATAAGATTCCATGGCTTTTCTTCAAGCTGATACAGGGGAAGCTAGCTTAATCTTTGAAGTAAGCAATCATTTGACTTTTATTTAAAAAAAAATATCCCAAGAGAGATGCTAGACTATATACCATGAATGTGAATTGTAAATAGAAAATATTTTTTTAAAAATATGTAAAAAAAAATAGAAAAGCTCAAAACAGAGAGAGTTTTGTAGTGTGGATCATGAGTCATCAGTCAAAGCAAGGAGACTCAGGTTCAAGTTCCCATTCTGATATACCCTGGCTGTGTGAACATATACAATTTATTGAATTTCTAGGTGTCTCAGGCACCTAAGTTTCAATTACACAGTCTCTAAGACTATATAGTTACAAAGAAAGTGCCGATCTGCATGGGTCTTCCAGATCTCAGTGGAAGATCTTTATATGATGCAGAAAAGAATTAACTTTCCTACAGGCTTATGTGAAATATGTCATTCCTTCTTTTGATACCCTGAAGGACTGAGGATTTGATGGTTGTGGGTATATTTTCCTGACACAGAAGGAAAGCTTTTTATGCTTTCTTAGAATGTACAATATTTATTCATCTTTTTACTCCTTCAGGGATTTCCCTTGCTTACAAAAGGGTTCCATTCTTGTTCTTCTGGTATTGTGTGGGCACAGTGTCCCCCTGAGCTATGTCCATTGTCTCTCATTCTCACTGAATGACAGCCTCCACTCCCTTTGTAATGTACATGAGTCCTTGATAATACATGTCCCACTAGAATGTAAGCTTTTGGGGAAGCACGTACTCATTTTGCTTTTCTTGTCAAATCCATAGTAGTTAGTGTGGTGCTTATAATGTAAAAAAGACTTACTAAATGCTTGATTCATTCATTGCTTTTGTCCTTGGTGCTACATCATATAAACAAGAAATTAATAGAAAAGAGCCCACTTGGGGAGGCTAGGTGGGGCAGTGACTAGAACACCGGCCCTGGAGTCAGGAGGAGCTGAGTTCAAATCTGCCCTCTGACATTTGACACACTAACTAGCTGTGAGAATTTGGGCAAGTGGCTTGACCCCAATTCCCCTCTAAAAAGCAAAAACAAAAAACAAAACTAAGAAAAGGGCCTACTCTGTGTCTCTCCATTGTTTTTTTTTAATCCTTGGTCATTGAATCACACTGAGGTCATGCTATTTTATGGATTATGTCTATGATATCAATGGGAGAATATCTGAGATAAAGATCTTTATCTCAGATATTGGTTGAAACAGGGAGTGGTCTCACAGTATCAAAGTAAGCCATTCCTCTCTGCAAAATTAACTCGCCAATCTTCCTTTCCTCATTCTGACTCAATAGTTAATTTTTTTTGCTGTACTGGACATATATTAAATTCATCCATTGTTCATAAATGAGGAAATCAAGTATCCCCATTATAAATGACTTTCCCTGTCCTATTTAAGCTAGTTTGTTTGATTCTGAGTCTACAGCTTTTACTATTTGATTTCAAGATCACCAAAGTCTCCATTAGTTATAATAATAATACTAGTAGCAGCTCAGTTTATTACTGGCAGTGGTGATGATGATAGAATTTACAAAGCACTTCAAGATTTGCAGAGCACTCTACAAAGAACATTTCACTTTATAACTGCAACAACACTGGGGTTGTTATTATTTCCATTTGACAGAGGAGAAAAATGAGTCAAGCAGAGGTTAAGTGACTTGCCCAGGGTCATATATCTACTAAGTATCTGAGGACAGATTTAAACTCAAGAATTCCAAACTCCAAATTTAGAAATACTTGGTTGTTTCTAATATACAAAATAGCAATTTGAGATGAAAAAGCACTCAACCACTCCCACTGACTTTCCCTTTCACCTGGGATCCTTAGTTTTTTTTTCAAGTGAGTTTTCTCTTTTTCGTGTTTTGGACCAAGTTATTTCATTGCTTTCCTGCCTTTTCCAAACATGCCACTGCATGGGTGGTTCCCTGCCCCCACTTTTCAACTCTACCTGCCATTAATGTATGGTATTTCCCAATTAGAATATAAGATTACTAAAGGGAGAGGCTAATGTGTTTGATATTTTTTTAGATCCAATATTTAGAACAGGACTTGTCATTTATTTGTTGTTATTCAGTTGTGGGTTTTTTTCATTTATGCACAACTCTTTGTAACTACATTTAGGTTTTCTTGGCAAAGGTACTAGAGTGATTTGCCATTTCCTTCTGTAGCTCATTTTACAAATAGGGGAATTGAGGCAAATCAGGTTAAGTAATTTTCCCAGGGTCAATCAGTTGATACATGTCTGAGGCAAACAGAGTTAAGTGATGTTCCCAGGGCCAATCATTTGATACATGTTGGAGGCCAGATTAGAAATTAGGAGGAGGAATCTTCCTTATTCCATACCCAGCACTCTATTCACTGCACCACCTAGCAGCCTCTGCTATTTATCAAGTAAGATTTAATAAATGGCATTTAAATAATTGATTGTTCATGCATCCAAGTGTACAAGCATTCCTTTTAAAAGCAATTCAGCATAACAGATCAGTATTAAACTCAGAGTCAGGAAGACCTTTGTTCAAATCCTATCTCAGATACATACTGACTGACCATGTGACCCTGGGCAAACTATGTAATTTTTCTCAGCATCAGGATTCTCATTTGTAAAATGATGAGCACAATAAACCCACTTTTTAAAGTGGCTGTGGGGATCAAAATGCTATATGAATGTCAGTGAGTATTATTTCTCACAACAGGCCTATGAAGTAGGCATTATTATCCCCATAGTGTGCATGTGTGTGTGATCTTACCAGATCTATGCTTTCATCAGTATAGGCAACTTCTGGTGGGAAAACTCCCAGGTCTAATGCAGAGAAACCCCTGTTTTACAACCTAAAATATTAGAGAGTTGTCTGGAGGTACTTGAAAGCTAAATGACTTACCCAGGGTCACACAGTCACTGTGTCATAGGCATGACTTAAAACTGGATCTTCATAATTCAGATCAGTTCCTTTTCTATTACATCATTGCTCTCTCTTATCCCTATATTGCATATTTCTCTATTATATGTAGGAAGACTAAGATTCATAAAGGTAAAGTTCCATGTTTGTGGCCATGGGGTATAAGAGTTCAATCACTTTACCACAGAGTTTGGAGCCAAGTGAATGATGGAAATCAGCCATCATTCATTTGGCTCCAAACTCTGTGGTAGAGTGGTGGACTCCCCTTATACTTCTGGTGTCAAACTCAATTAGGAGAATTCCTGTGGACTGCATACTGATGTAAGAAAGACCAAATTAACGTCATCTACATTGCATTATATTTTATTTATTTTGCTCAATATTTCCCAATTACATTTTCATCTCATTTGGGGCTACTCTTCAGCCTTGTAAGGCAGGTGCTGAGTCTAATACTTCTGCCTCACCTTATGATGCCAGTACGGATATGTCAAGGTCCTTAAGAAAATAGGAAGCTCATTTTCACATATTAATGTGGGATTTAGTAATTTCCATGCATCTGTAGATCTTAAGCTCAAGGGACTCTGGCCCTTAAGGAATAATTTCACAATGCTATTTTCCCTTCCAATGATGCCAGTAACAAATTTCTTATTTGAATGAACAGGAAGATTGAACATCAGGTGTGCCATTATCAGTATAGAGTATGAAATTTTAGATAATGGCTTAGATTTTCTTTGTGATTTATAGAAGGATTGTTACAAGTCTGTTCCTGTCAGGGTTTGACCTCTAAGGTCCATGTAAATAACTTCAGATGCCTTGATGTTTTATTGTTTGTTTATGTGTCATATTGGAAAATTTTCTAAGTTAACTTTTCAACTATTTCAATGTACAGTCAATTCTATTATAATGCAACAAGTATGTTCCTAAAAATCACCGTGTTATGCAAAATTACAAAATGAACACCACAGGGATCATGGGAGGGGGGAAACATTAAGGCACAGTCCTCAAAAACTTCATCAGTGACATAAAAAAGGAAGGAAACTATTAAAAATTGTAGCACAATTTTATTCATGCTAAAATGGATAAGCAATAAATAAATACTACAATTAAGAGTGGTGGGTCCACAGACTTGGGCTGCTGCTTGACCAGCCACCCCCAGTTCCCAATTATTAGACTGGGAAATCTGAGGGCCAGGGATGAGGGAGGGCTGCTTCCACAGATCACAACTCCAGGACTCGTTCAACCAGGGATGTTGAATGAATGTGTACATTATTATGCATAGATGACTTTGGGTTTTATGTGTTCCAATGAAGTTCACTTAGTTGGGTGCATTTTTCTGCTTTCTGGTTGATGCTTGAGGGCAGAATTGTACATAAGCAAATGAATGATTCTCAATATTCTCAAATTATTCTTTAATATAGAAATCGCATTGGAACAAATTAATTTTTTTAAAGCATATGTTATAGCAGAACTTACTGCATTAATTAACAGTGAGAGGCAGTGTAGCATAGTGGTTAGAGGGTAAGCTTTATAATCAAGAAGACAAGGGTTCAAGGATTATCTCTGGCTCAAGTACTACAACTACTACTACTGCTTGAGACAACTCCCAATAATTTGGGATGGCTATCTGATGGGAATACATGGAAGGAGGTTCCATACTTGGTGTATTTCCTAGACAAATGAAATTATAGATTCCTCCTGCCAAAATGAAAATGAAAAAAAATCAGTTTTATAAATGTATGTGTGTATGTAAAGCCAATTAACAGTAGATTCCTGAGAGAATGCTACTGTGAACAGCTTTTAAGATTCAGATTACACAGTATTAGTGAA
>JAQQSW010024299.1:0-10116 GCA_028646575.1 Pseudocheirus occidentalis | reverse complement strand
AATTGTTCCTAAGCCAGAAGAGGAGGTTGCTCAAAAGAAAAAGATATCCCAGAAGAAACTGAAGAAACAAAAACTTATGGCACGGGAGTAAATATGACATTAGAGTTCAAATAAAAGTGAAATGAAAACAAAACAAAACAAAAAAATAAATAAATCCTTCAACTTTATCCTTTGTCTGGAGAGTCTGGTATAGTTTGTGATTGAACATCATGTGATACTTATAGTCATGGTCTTTACTGTGATCTTGGGTACTGTAAGTGTTGCATTGGCACTACGAATCCCCAGGGGGCAACACCTATTATTTGCTGGCCAAATGCAAAGAAAAGTCAAAATCAGTACCTGTTCTCAGAGGAGTTCATAGTTTAGAAGTGATTGCATTTACTTATACTAACTTCCTCCCTTTTCCCCTTTCACATACATTCTACAAGTTCTGAGCCTAAGAAATTGGGCATTTCAGAGCTAATTTCCATTTTTACAGCAGTGTTAAGTAAGCTTTTGCCTGATTCCATAATTTCACTGAAAAACGAATCATATCTCCCCAATTAGATTGTCAGCTTCCTGAGGACTGGGACCTGACAGGTATTTATGTCTTCCTTACCATACAACAGAATGACTTGCATTTAGTGACAAAAATTGTTTAAATGACCACAGCACCTTCACTAGCATTAATTCTCAGGGAAAACATCTTTCCCCAATTAAAGAGAACAAGAATAACCTTTAGTCTAGTCTTCAAGTCCCCAGTTTTGGTAAGAGGAATTGTAGGAGAGGTGACGCAGGAGATATTGAGCATGCCATGCGTTAGGCAGGAGCCATTAGAGCTTTTGGACTGTGGTCTCTTGCAGGTTTGCTCTTGATCTGGGCAACCAGAAGGACAGGAACAGACACACAATGAGGGGTTATATAGTTTATTCTTATTAAGAGGGTTGCTGATAATGGGAGCACCAACTGCTATAACATCACCTAATTACTCTTCTCACAGGGGTGGGGGAGAATGTACAGAGTAGGAGTACAACTCCTACATATCCCTTAAGTCTCAATGGTGGTCCAATCAAGACAAGCACACACACACACACACACACACACACACACACACACAAACGTTCACAAATCCCCTCAAGCCTTGATATGGGGGTTAATCAGGGCATGAATAGCATTCCAACTTGTGCACTCCCCCCTAAGCCTTGATGGCTGCTGGTCAAGCAGATACAACTATACATTCCCGTTGTGGGTTCCCCCAAGCCTTGATGGGAGATTGAGGCATGCATAGCATTCCAGCTTGTGCATTCATTCTCATTCTCTGTGTGGGTTCCCCACTTACTGATCAATGCTCACTTAATTTATAGAGAAGTAAACAAAGAAGGCAATTTGCCAACAATAGCCTCACACAAGTTTACATGAACTTTAGTAATATCACAATGACTTAGCATAGTGCATGCACAGTGGGTGTTTAAAACTAAACTCAAATGTTTATATTATCTTAAGATACGATGTACAAATGTGGTGGAGATGTTTACAAGTTGTGAGTCTGGGAACTTGTAGATTGTTATGGCCATGGATCCTGGGAACTAATATCTAAAAAAGAGTAACAAAATCCATCCTACATACTAAAAAATTCACCTTACATAAAGGAGTTATTTTTTATTTCCCAGAAACTTTGGTCTCTCAGAATTTTATCTTCATTCATGGCTTAACCCTTGAGTCACCTCCTCTGAGAAATCTCTGACCACCTCACCCCAACTGTTAATGTTTTTTCTTTCTTAATTTCTTCCTTCAAATTTATTTTTATACAGGTATTATTAGTTTCTCAGTAGAATATAAGTTCTTTAAGGGTAGGAATAGGACCTAGCATATGGTCTTAAGCATGTAGTAGAATCACAGGATGATAGCAGGTACTTAAGAAACATTCATTAAATTTAATTGATATCACCTGGTTGAGCGATAGGCAACAAGACTGACAAGAAAATCCTGATTATATTCTGACTTGAGGCTGTAGCATTGTGATCTTTCTGAAGGACAAGTTCTGAGGACCCATAAGCAGCAACATAGTTGGGTGGCTACAGGGTTAGCCTTGGAGTGACAAAGACCTGAATTCAAGTGTTGACTTTAATGTATTCTAATTGGGTAACCATGGGCAAGTCCTTTAACCTCTTGGTGCCCCAAGCAACTCTTTAAGAGTATACATTGCTGATCCTCATGGATGGAGAGTATTTCTACCTTAGGAGATCCTTCAACAAATAAAATTAAAGGCTTGCACAATAAAATAAATCTAAAAAATTTTTTTAAGCTTATAAAGAATATTACTTACAACAATATTTTAGGTAACTAGTACAACTACACCTGCAGTTTACAGATGAGGAAAATGAAGTGGTGGGCATGGTGTTCTAGGAAGAGAACTGGATTTGGAATTAGACAATCTAGGCTTGAATTCTGGCTCTGCCAGCTATGTTATCTTGGGAAGGTGATATAATCAACGTGAACCTTGGTTTCCACATGAGTAAAATGATGTGAATGGACTAAATGACTTTTAAGGTTTCTTCTAGTTCCCAAATCTATGTTCCGAAGACTTACCCAAGGTACACAAGTATTAAGTGGCAGTTCCTGGGCTGAAACCATATCCTTTAAATTCGCTAGTTTCCACTATGCTGTGTTTCCTCTGCAGATGTCTGAGTGCATTCTCCTGGGGTAGAGGCCACAATATTACCTAGTCTCCTACATCTCTGAGCTTTGTATTAGTGGATCTGCATCATCTTAGTTCTGTAATATTAGTGTGTATGGAGAGTGCAGTAAATAAAGAACTGCTTGTAGCAAAGATTTTCTTTGAAGTTACACTATAGGCAAATGATTCTGTTGTTGTGACCGCATCTTTTTGTTCATATAGTCCATTCACTTTGGGTTTAAGAAGAAGGATAGCATGAAAAATGTACTGTGAAAATGTGAATTATTTGTCTGTAACATACATTAATGCAAATATACCTGCTTTTGTAAAAGTGCAAGTATTTTAACCACCCACAATAGTAACTCTTACAGTTATGTAGCTCTTTATGGTTTGTAGCACTTTTCTCCCAACAATTCTCGTTGACAGGCTAAGTATTATTATCTCTATTTTACAGATGAGAAAAATGAGTCTTGTGGGGGTAAAGTGACTTGTCTAAGGTTACAAAAGCATGGGGTGGTAGGAAGAGCACTGGATATGGAGTCACCAGACCTACATAAAATCACAAAGGAGAGACACTGGGACATTTTCATTGCTGGCTTATATTAAGCCATATTTGGCTTTTAACTCCTTAACACGAGTTGATTTCTCAGGTTAGTTTTAGTGACCTAGAGAAGTTTTAGGAAAATAGGATACATGAAAAGGAATCTGTGTGTGTGTATGTGCACATGTACTTGTGCTGATTTGGGAGAATAATCTGGAGCTAGATGTAAGCTGCAGTGAGAGCCCCTACAGAGCCAAAGGTCAAAGTGAGTGTACCTAATGTTGATCAGTAGGTGGTGGAGCACCTCCCAAACAGTTTTGTGAGATCAAGTACTTTATTTCGGCTTGGTCCTGTTTTCCCATTCCATTTCATTCTTTCTGGGTTTGGCTAACCACTGACTGCAAAGGTCCTTTTTGTGAATACTTACTGGCTTGTGAAATACCCTATAGTGAAATGTTCATGGATTCTGTTGTTTCAAAACCTGCTAGACACAATTTATCTCAACCTTGTTTTAATATTTTTCCTGGCCTATGCCCAGAATACTGAATATCGGAACCATTTTTCAAGTTTGTACTATCACCAGCTATTTGCCAAATTAAAAAAAAAAACCAAGCTCACTTGAGAAGTAGGAAATGGAGTTTTTAGTGCAAACAATAAGTTGGTGAGAAATCCATATTGACCCAAACAAGATGGAGGCCATATGGTATTGCAAGATCCTTGTTTCTATAGAAACCCTGGTCTTTAAGGCATATTATTACTGCTTCATGCCTGCTCTCTTTCCCTGTCCCCATCCCAAAGCACTTCAGAGGACATCAGAAGTAGATTTGAAAAAGAAATTTACTCCTTTTGATATCATGGAACTTATAAAAAATTCTTTTGAAGAATGATGCATTGAGGGAAGCAAGATTGCACAGTAAATAGAATGCTGGACCTGGAGTTAGGAAGATCTGAATTCAAATCCAGTCTAAGACACTAGCTGCGTAAACCTGGGTAAGTCACTTAAGCCCCTTTTGCCTCAGTTTCCTCAGCTATAGAAAGGGGATAATAACAACACCTTACCTCATAGGATTGTTGTGAATATCAAATGAGATAGCATTTGTATAGTGCTTAGCACATAATAGGTGGTATATAGAAGCGCTTATTCCCTTTCACTTCAATTTTGGACAATTCCATGGGATCTGCTTTTCAACAGTCAATATTGCCATTTCCCATTGTCTACCTCTGAATATACTTTTCCCTACAAGTTGGCTGACACACAAGAGAGCTAAACAATCTAGAAAAGGATCTGTTTATAGTCAAAATTGCATTCAAATTAGGGAGACAATATCACAAGTACATAATCCACACTGGTAAGTACTAACATTTATATAGGAACTAGGCTAAAGCTTTAAGATTAATGTTTCATTTGATCCTCACAACAATCTTGAGAAATAGGCATTATTATTATTATCCCTCTTTTAAGATGAGGAAACTGAGACAGACAGGTATTTGAAATCATAATTGAACATAGGTCTTCCTGACTCCAGGTTCAGCTCTCAATCTGCTGTGTCACTTAGCTGCCCTGATCCACTGGATATTATTCTTAACTGGTTTAACAATTAAAATCTATAGTCCTGGGAATTACAATCTTTGGATAGATGTATTGTCATGTGAACATTTGCCAGGAAACTTTAGGGTCAGGGAGTCTGTATGAGATTAATAAGCAAAAATGCAAGGGGTATCAGGTAGGCAAGGCGTAGTGAGTAGAGATCTGGTCTTATAACAAGAGTTATGTTCAAGTTCTGCCTGACAGACCTTGGTTGTGTGAATCTGTACTAATCATTGAACCTCTCTGTGTTTGGTAACTTGAAATTACACAGAAATTTCCAACTTGCATTGGTGGTGGGAATGTCCTTTCCTGGGACTTCCTTATACTGTGAAATCACAGGTCCAGTTCCTCTCCCTAGTAGGGAGTTGACTGTGTGTCTGACTCAACTTGAGTCCCCAGAGCTTCAGTTTTGTTTTATAACTGCATTTCTTGGGTTTCCTGGCCAGTGCTGACATGTAAGGTTGAGAATGGAAAGATAAAGTCTGAAACTCAGATCAGGGACTACATGATTAATAGTTGAGTCGTTTCTGAAATGAGGTTTTGATAGGAATAAGAGGGATAGCACAGGAGGTCAAAGGAAATACCAGGGGGAATGAATGAGGGTATAGATAAAAGAGGCTAGGAATATCATAAACATTTCTTAACATCCTATTTTTGCTGAGGATGATCCCAGTTGTTTTATCATATTTAAGTTTTCCCTCTACTTCTCTTTCTCTCCCCCTCCACCAACAGTCTAGGCTTCCAGGTTAAATGAAGCCTGTAGATTGTGGAGGGAATGAGCCACAAAATGGAAAATGCATAGCTCTTGTGATTTGATTTTATTGAGTATCATTCAGGACTAAGGCACCGGGAGATGCTTCCTAGATTGCAGGGTGAACTTACTGAGGACAATTGACACACTTGATTGCAGAAGAGCTGATAGGTGACATCTTCTTCCTCCAGACATCTCAGCTTTTAGTGTAATCAAATTAGTTCCTCTTCACAGAGCCACACAGTAAATGCAATCATCTCTTAATCCGTGTCTGATAAGCAAACCCAAATGCTGCCATAGTGGGATGCTAATAAGACAAGATGTGATGCTACTAATATAATATGAGCATTTCATTTTGATACAATAAACCATTTAAGAAAAAAATGGATATAGATTTTCTATGTTTTGCCAGATCCATTATCTTTTCCACAGGAAAACACTAAATTGTGGATAGAAGACAGGTTCCACACAGTTGCTTCATAACTGCTTTACTCCTTTGCTCTTTCTGCTGTTTTCCTAATGGAGACACTGTGAATTTTTCCTGATAAGCAGCTGCCATTTCTATATCCATTAGTTTCATATTCATCTCTTGTCCCTTTTAGGCATGCATTGTCTACCTAGCAGTATTCACCTGGAACTCTATGTATCTAATAATCAACCAGGAGAAGCAGTTCTGACTGTCTTATTTATTATTTATAAAAATGAAATATATTATGGATTTAAAAGGAGCATTCATAGATAGGAAGTTAGAATTTTACGTTGACTATCATTTGAAAGTATAGGCTGGACCAGCTCCTTTGACATTTCAAAATATTTTTGGTCTCATTGGTGTGGGTATAACCTATGACCATTGTCATAAACCCTTTAGCTGATGTCTTCGTGAGTTGCCATGAGTAAAAAATTCATTATTTGATGACTAACATTTTGGTGATGAGCCTTTATAACTTAGGTAGTCCAGTTCTTTGAAGACAGATGGACAATATGTTACTGATTCACACTTGAAGGCTTTTTGGCTTGCTGATGCTTATGAGACCTTGTGTACCAGTGGTAGAACTTTTAAAATTCCAGGGTCTCCTTGCCATGAGGAAGCATCAGAGTAGAGCTATATTAAAATAGTACTAATCTTATGGGTATGAAAATTAGACTTTTAGTAAAAGAAACACAAAATGTTAAAACTGAAATGGATCTTAGAGATAATCTAGCTCAAAACTTTTCTTTTTTAAACAAATGAGGAGTCTGAAACCCACATGGGTGTTCTAAAGTAAGTCAAGAATCCCATGTATAACATACCTGAGTAGGGGTATAAAGCCAAGCATGAGCAATTTTCCAGAGGACTGCTGCTGCGAACAGCTTTAAGGTTCTGATGACATAGTATAATGAACTTTCCATTTATTCAGCAGTAAACTAAAGCAAAGCATTCACAGAAACCAAAGTACAGCATTCACAATGTTATAAAATACAATTTATCAGTAAATGACCACATAGTTTTCATCAAAGTGACCACATAGTTTTAAATAAAAGATATCATTCAGTAAGTCCTTAACTCAGTCATCCTTAAGGATCAAGCTTCCTTAAGGGACACAAAGTACATTGCCTTAATTGCTCAGTCAAAAAGTCTTCTTCTTGATTGGAGATTAGTTTCCAATCATCCCTAATTCAATCATCCTTAAGTGGTACAAGGTACAGAGTACAAAGTTCTCCAACCCCCAGGGTACAGTAAATCATGATCTGTTTGCATGAAGTACCCAAGGAGAGGTCTTTTCATCTTTACTCGAGGCTGGCTCTCAGATTCCATGGTTCCTCTTCCATGGTCCCAGCTTTTGCCTGAATTTACCTAACTGTCACTTGAATTCAAAGGTAGGGAGCTCTCAGCTCCTCATCCAGTTCCCATTCCATATTGAAGCTCAGTGTCCATTCCACCTCAAGTCCTTCATAGTTTCTGTTTCTTGGAAGAGAAAGCTTAACAGAGCCAAAACAACATTCATACATATTTCCAGTACCATCATCAATTCTCTTTCTGCCTGTGAAATCCATACATACCCACAAACAAAGTCTGAGAACTCAATACCAATCATCAATATAATCCCAGGACCTCTGAAACCCTCCTCCAGGACTTCACAAGTTTTCTCCTTCTCAACTCTGCCCACAAAAGTGTTCCTTTCTCAATTCTGCTCTTTCCCAGCTTGTGCTCAGCTTTTTTCCTGGTCATTATTTCTTCTCTGTTTCATTTACCTCATGCATCCTTCTCATTCCTGTCTTTGGCAAGTCCCTCCCATTGTAAGTTTCACAAGTTATGTTTCTTAATGAAGACTTGATATAATCATGGGCAACACTCAAAAGAAACTTGAACAAAAACAAGATGCTAAATAATTAAATAGCTGAAACTAGGCACTAAGTACTTATTTGCTTGCCATTACAAGAGGTCCCCTTGCTTTCATTTGAAAACCCCTAGTGAGGGAGAGCCCACAGCCTCCTGAGGTTGCCTACTCTTCTTTAGGACATTTGAATTGTTAAGAAGTTTTTTCCTTACATGGGGGACCGAATCTGTATTTGTAGCTTCTTCCAATTACATGTTCTGCCCCTGGAACCAAGAAACAAGTTTAATGTAGAATACATACAACAGCTCCTTCGAATGCATGAAAATGGCAATTTCTTTTCCTTTGGGTCTTTTCTTTCCACTATAAAACATTCCTGAGGAAGACCAAGGTCACCCACTATATCCTGGGCCATAGATAGTCATCTTGATCTTTGTCTTACCACTGGACTCCAGTGGCTTTGCAGGAGAAAACAAGGCTGTGATTTCCTGTCTCATTCAAATACAATTTATGCACCAGTCAAGACATCACCCTTGTAATGTCATTAGTCCTTTTTGATGATGAAGGACAAACAATAAAAATATACATATTGGTGCTCAGAGATTGCAATGTACTGGTGAACTTAGGAAAGGATGGTGAAAAGTATGTTCAAAAATATGGGCCAAAAGCAAGGGATACAGAAGTGAAAGACAAGAGGATAAAACAGAAGCCTTGTGTTTCTAGAGGTCAAACATTCTCTCCTAGAAAAGAAATGAGGATATAAGATATACTGTTTGAGTTAAGGAAACCAGGGAATAGGTGAGGATGATGTATTTTCCACTCATCAGAGACAGCCTGTGCAAAGGCACGGATATAGAAGATGGAATGTAGAGTGTGAAAAAAACAAGAAAAACACTTTTTAGGCCACAGAATTCATGAAGAGTACTGTAGAATTGTACTGGAAAAGGAAATAAGAACTAAGTAGTTAAGCATTTGGAAATACTAAACAGAGCAGTTTGTATTTGATTACAAAGCTAATGGGAAACCACTGGAATAACACTTTGGCAGCTCTGGTGTCAGTCAACAAGCATTTAAAAAAATACTTACTATGTTTAAGGCATTATTATAAGCATTGGAGATCCAAAGAAAGGCATCAGTCTCTACTCTTAAGAAACCTACATTTTCATGAAGAACGTGACATGTAAACAACTAGAAAGACACAAGAGATATACAGAGTAGATGGAAGATGCCCTAAGAGGGAAAGGCACTACCAACCAGGGTGCAGTCAGGGAAAAGCCTCCTGTTAAAGATAAGGTTTGATCTGAGTCTTGATTGAAGAGGTAGAAGTGAAGGAGTAGAACATTCAACTTGTAGGGACATCCAGTGCAAAGTCACAGAGATGGGAGATGGAAAGGTATGTTCAGGGAACTGCAAATAATAGGCAAGAATTGTGGCAAAGTAGAGACCATGGAAGAGAGTAAAATGAGCAGATAGGACAGCTAAGTAGGGGACAAGTTATGAAAAGTTATAAATATCTGACAAAGAAGTTGATATTTGCTCATGGAAGCAGCTGGGAACCATGGACACTCATTCAGTGGGGATGTTAAGATGGTCAAACCTATACTTTAAAAATCACCTGGGCAAGGTCCCACAGCTCCCACACCGCCACCCTAAACACCCATAAAATATGAGCCCAGATAAAGCCTAGGACTCTCAGACTCACACAAAAATACAGAGAACACATCTCACTGAAGGCAGCTCGGCAGCAGGGGCTCATCACGGCAGCCAAGAACATAGGCTGGAACAGCCTGAAGCCGAGACCGCAGCCAGGCCCTGGCGGTGGGATGTAGCCTGGCCGAGCTGGGCCAAGCGGGCACCGGAGACAGTCTGCAGGAGAGATCTACAGCCTCCAGAACCTCCACATCTGCCAAGGTGTGAGGATCGGGGCAGCTCACACCACAGTGGAACAGAGACCCAGCCAGCCCAAAACCACAAATGCTGCCATGCTAGGCCCCAGGGCGGCCTGGAGGAGTGAGCCTCCCAAGCCTCTACTTCAAAGAAAATCCAAAGCACCTGCCTGAGGGAATCTTCAAATCCTCAGAGACCGGTTAGTGAAAGTGAAATTTTGAAATTTAATTTGGGGTTGGTGAAGCAGTTCGGCCAATCTGCCCCCAGGGCAAGGAAGCAGTGGGGGAAGGGAGCTGCTGGAACCAGCGGAGGCCCCCACCAGGCTGCTTCAGAGCTCCTGGCCTGCGGACTCGGCAGGGGGGCTGAATCGATTGATCA
>JAQQSW010024298.1:0-10116 GCA_028646575.1 Pseudocheirus occidentalis | reverse complement strand
GAAAAAATATTACAAGCTGCCAAGAAGAAACAATTTGAATACTGTGGAAACACAATCAGGATAACCAAGGATCTAGCAGCTTCTACATTAAGGGATTGAAGGGCCTGAAATATGATATTCCAGAGATCAAGGGAGCTAGGATTAAAACCAAGTATCACCTACCCATCAAAACTGAGTATAATGTTCCAGGGGAAAATAGGGTCATTCAATGAGGTGGACTTTCAAGCATTCTTGCTGAAAAAACCAGAACTGAAAAGAAAATTTGACACTCAAATACAATAAGCACGAGAAGGTAAACATGGAAAAGAAATCATAAGGAACTTATCAAAGTTGAACTATTTACATTCCAACATGAAAGAAAAACAATAATTGTAATTTATGAATCTTTTCTCAGTATGAGGATAGGTGAAGGGAATACAAATGTGTATATACACATATATACATATATATGTATGTATACATACACATACGTCTATATAGGAGGGTATATATATATGTGTGTGTGTGTGTATGAATACACATCTGAGTATGTATATGTATATATATGCGTGTGTGTGTGTGTGTGTGTGTGTACACAGAGGGCACAGGATCAATTGAATAGGAAGAAATGATACTTTAAAAGGTGAAATTCTGAGGTGGAAAAGGAATAGAGTGAGAGGGGACAGGGAGAGACAGAATGGGGTTAATCATCTCATATAGAAGAGGCAAGGGATAATTGTTACAATGGAGGGAAAGAACAGGAATACAATAGAGAAAGGATCAACCTTACTCTCACTGAATTTGGCTTAGGGAAGAAATGACATAAACTCTAAACTGGGTATCTTGCCACTCAGGAGAGTAGCGGGGATGGGGATGAGAGGTGGGATGATGGAAGGGAGGGCAGGGGGGTGCAGGGTTGCTGGAAGCACACACTTCCATAAAGGGACAGGGACAGGGTAGAGAATAGAATAAGTGGGGGGCAGGGTAGGAAGGAGGGACATATAATCAATCTCTCACAATATGTCCATTGTGGAGATGTTCTGCATAACTACACTTGTACAGCATGTATTGAATCGCTTGTCTTTCCAGTGGGGATGGTGATGAGCGAGGAAGGGAAAGAATATAGAATTTAAAGTTTTATAATCAAATGTTAAAAATATATATGTGTATATATATATATATATATATTTTTTTTTTTATTATTATTATTATCAACTACATGCAACTGGGAATTAAGATATACAGGCCCTGGGGTAGGGAGATTCATCTTGCCCTACCAGAAAGCCAGAGGGGCAATGGGGGAATGATGGGGTCTGGGATGCTTTTGTCTGTAGCCTCAGTTTGTAAAATCTCATTTGTGTTCAGGTATCTATGTATGTAACATCAGTCTCTAACAAGCCTGTGCAATTAAGTTGTAAAAGTCACACTTTCCCCAGCCATAAAGGCATAAACCCTGCCTCTCCCTTCCCCCCAGCCTAAAAGTCTTTACCCTTAGCTAGCAAGTGTGCCTAGAAACAAGCTTCAATAGTGTTCTATAGGTGTGGTGCCGTAGCTTCGCTGAGCCAAGTGTGTCTCGGAGCCGGCCACCTCAGAGATGGACGAAAGGAACTCCCTGGTGTCCCCGGAGTGAGCCCACCCCCCAGACTACATGTTCCCTTAGGCCCGGGCCAGGGTGCTCACTTCCCTCAGGTGCCAGGAGCCCTGCCGCCATCCAGCCTGGGGCCGACACCTCCGGCCTGGGCGGGGCGCAGAGGTGTGGTCCAGCCACAGGTCCAGGCTGTGGTGGTCCAGGCCGTGGTGGCCCAGGCTCAGGCAGTGGTGCAGGCAGCTCAGGCCCAGCGGGAGCAGAACGAGTTTCCGGACGGTGGTGTGGTTGGCCAAGGTGGCGAGCGAGCACGGCATCTACCCCAACCGCATCTACCAGGGCTCCAGCGGCAGCTACTTCGTCAAGGACCCCCAGGGGAAAATCAATGGTGTCTTCAAACCCAAGAATGAAGAGCCATATGGGCACCTTAACCCCAAGTGGACCAAATGGTTACAGAAACTGTGCTGTCCCCGTTGCTTTGGCCGTGATCATCTTGTCCTCAATCAGGGCTATCTCTCAGAGGCAGGGGCCAATTTGGTGGACCAAAAACTGGAACTCAATATTGTGCCTTGAACTAAGGTAGTATACCCGGCTAGTGAGACCTTCAATTAAAGTGCCAGTGACCAAGTGAAATCCAGGGGGAAGCGACTTGCCCTGGAGAAAGTGCCAAAAGTTGGACAACGGTTTAACCGAATCGGCTGCCACCCAAGGTTGGTTTATTCCAGCTCTTTGTTGAAGGCTACAAGGATGCTGACTATTGGCTGCTGTGATTTGAAGCAGATTCACTGCATGAAAACACTAACTGACAGCTGCTGTTGCAATTTGAGCCGTTGGTGGTACTATATTACATCATTTGAAACACTGATAGAGGCAATGACAATTGGCTGATCAAATATGATTGTCCGATGGATAAGTCCAGCTACCAGGACACAGACTGGGTAGTGGTGAAGGAGCTGTTATCAAACTGGCTGTCATAGACAATGGTCTGGCTTTCCCTCTGAAGCATCCTGACTCCTGGAGGGCATATCCTTTTTATTGGGCTTGGCTGCCCCAAGCCAAAATTCCATTTTCCCAGGAAATCAAAGACCTGATCCTTCCAAAGATATCTGATCCTAACTTCATTAAGGACCTAGAAGAGGATCTGTATGAGCTCTTCAAGAAAGATCCTGGTTTTGACAGGGGCCAATTTCACAAGCAAATTGCTATCATGCGGGGACAGATCTTGAATCTAAGCCAGGCCCTGAAAGACAATAAGAGCCCCCTTCATCTAGTCCAGATGCCACCTGTGATAGTGGAGACAGCCGGTCCCACCAATGGAGCTCTAGTGAGTCTTACACACAGAGCCTTCAGAGCCGGAAGCCCTTCTTCTCATGGTGGTAGCCCTGCCGACGAATGAGATGCTGTCTCATACTTGGGGCCTGGGAGGGAGCCTGGGGAGCAGCTTTGAGATAAGCCAGCAGAGAAGGTGGAGTTGTCTACTTGAGAGCCCTTCCCCTCTGGTAGAGCCAAAGAGCTTTGCAAAATATGGGGAGAACCACCACCAGACATACTGGGGCAGTCTTGGACCCTGGTGTTGCCTTTTACCTTCTGGGTCAGGTCAGAATTCTGCAGGGGAATGGTAGGGGCCCTAGGAGGGAGCACCCCCTCTGACTTTGCCTAGCTGCAGGTTTTGAAATGCACCATCTGAGATAGCCTACTCTGTTGCAGTTCCCTGTCACTTGCATCAGTTCTGCATCAGAAACAGCCCCCCCACCACCCAAAAACATTAAACCCTCACAGCAATATCCTGGCATAATATTATCCCTCAAAACATACACAACATGATACCAGTTCAGAAATAACTTTGAATGAATTCAGGAGCCTCGGTTCCCTGTGTACATGGAGGTGAGAGATTGTGTCACAGTGTATCAAAGTGGCTAATACTTCTGAGACCTTGAGCTAAAAAGTCATACCTTTCCTTGTAGTTTTTACTGTCTTTTCCTGCCCATCAGGTCCCACTAGAAAGTCCCCTCTGTTCCCTTTCCACCTCACCAGTGGCATATAGTCTGCTTCAAAATCTACTGGCACATTTGTGGTTTTAATTTTACAAAGTCTATTTTAACTGTAGGCCCTTAGGCAACTTTGCTTAAGCTCATGTGCATTCTACTGGCTCTCAGGACTGCTGTGGACCTAGTCTCTCCACCCCAGACCTGCTGGACGACTGTGACTCAAGCATAGGCAATAGTGGTCAGACTTGTTTTTTTAATAGGGAGGCACATTCCCACCATTTGGCTCTCCACTTGGCCTGACGTGTACACTGGGAGCCGTAGTTGACTCGTCTTTATGACTGCTTAAATGTAGTGGACCTTGCTTTGATTGGTCTGTCATACTTCTACCCCAACCCCACTTTCTTGAGTGCTTGGCCCTAGCAACTAAAGTAGACTTCCTTTCCCTCAGCAAGCTTCAGTCTCAGCCCTCTAATGTGTTCTTAGACTTTTAAATTCTTTCCCACTTCTTTTCTCAGAGGAGTCCAGTCCTTGAGAAAGCTTCTTACCCTGCCATTTACTTCACCTTGTCTACAGTTCATGGTTGGCCTTGGCTCTTAGAGTAAGGATTTAAGTTCTTCCTTTTACTGGACACTAGTGCCTGGTCCACCTCACTATCTCACTCCTATTGTCTTCTCCTTGGAGAAAGGTATGCAGGTGCAAGAAACAAAATATGAACTTTATTTTAATCCTTCATTGTTTTCATTGTGTAACATGCTTTTCAGAGTAGGGTGGCAGGAAGTAAGTTTTGGTAACATTCTTTCTTTTGATCTCTTTCCCTCTATTAGACAGTTCTCCCCTTTTTAAGCAGGCCCCAAAGGAAGGAGTCCTTCACTGCCTCCTCCAATTCACCCATCCTGCTGCTTCCAGCAGTCTGCCTTCATGTCACCATTCCCCAAACTACTGTCCTTGCCCAGGCCTAGGATTCTTTTCCATGCAAAGGCTCTTTGACAGTACAGTGGAATAGAACATATCCCTTGTAGCAGTTGAATTCTTTTTTTGAGGAAGGCACATCATACTACTATAGCTATGTGGGTTCTGGCACCTTCCCTGTCACCAACAGCAGAATTAGCCTTGCAAAGGGATTATCTAGATGGTTTGACCAGTAACCAAAGAAGGGGGTGCCCACAGCCTGTCCAGTTTCTTCCTCAGAGGCTAGAAAGCAGTGGTGGAGATCACCTCTCTTCTCCTTGGCCTTTGTGTTCTGCCATAGGATTCTTGTTCTCTGTTAGGAAGAGTCTGTAAGTCCATCCTCCTGGCCCCAAGGACAGGGTCAACCCAGCTCTCTAGCACTGACAATCCCAATCAGCAATCCTGTCCTGGTTCTCAGGCTTCATCTTTCTCAATCTTATCTTTCTCAAATTTATAACAATTTGAAAACAAGTGACCTACACTGCAAAGGCAGGTGATTCCCACAGACTGCAGGTCTCTATGGCAAACTTGTACAATTCTGTGGAAATTAGAACCAAGCTCCAAACTCTCCACAGGTCAAAAGGCCAGTTGGAGGAAAGTGAACTTTGCTTATTGTGTGTATATGTTTATACATACCCATCATATGTAAAATTCCCTCTCCACCCAGCCTACCTACTTCCCCCAGCAGGATGGGGAGAGCCCTTGAAGTTTTAAGATGGGGATGGTTAAATCCTTAAATTATTTTCCCTGTTTAAGATGAGCAGAAGATCAGAAGGAAATTGAGACTGGGGAGGGTGTTAGTTTCTGTCCCCTAGCAGTGATATGAATGTAGGGTCTCTTCCCAGTCCCTAGTGATTAGAAGTCTTGAAGGCTGGATTCAGGCTGCCCTGAATGAACTAGAAGGAACCAGAGATGCAGTAGGAGTCATCTCAATAGAATGGAACAAACGGACTTTTTTGCTGGCAAGGGGCTTCCCCCCAGCAGTGAGGAGAAAAGTGGAGTCCTGGTTACTGTGATTGCTGCTGCCCCCATGTATTGTTCTAATGCACTGTAGAAACTGTATGTAACATATTTATAACAATGCAAATGTACAAATAAAAAAAATAGTGCTCTATAAACAAACTCTTAGAGAAATGCATAGCCCCTTTGTTCTAAGTGGCCAGCTGTACCCAAAGCCTTGAACAACATTATCGGACAGATAACTCCATCTCAATATGGTACCTCCTGACTCCCTAATCAGTCTAGTTCTCAGACTTGGAAACAATGAAGTCTGTCCTCCCAAACAGCTATATTGGACATATCTCCTTCATTCTTGACCAAAAGTAACCTAGTGATGTTTCAAGCTCCAAACCACACCTCTCAATAGCCCCCCCCCAGGGGGGATTTACCAGTGAATTATGGGTAATTCGCATGTGCAGTTGATACAAAAAGTACATGTCCCTTTAAGCACTGACTACTCCTAAACTCCTCCCTAACTCCTCACAAACTCCACCCTTACCCACCTAGTTAGCATAATTAACCTTTAACTGACAGTTTTATGGTAATAAAACACTGCATCACTAACCCCTGAACTTTGCAGGTCGCTTAACCTCTTCCTGCCCGCTGCTAAGCATAATAATAAAATTTGTAACTTTGCCAAAAAATAGTTTGGGTCCTGGTGAATTTCTTTCCAGACAAGAACCTAATAGGGATTCACATGGGATCCCTTAAACACCCAGCACTTACAAAATTCTTCATTTTGGTGACCCAGATTACAATCTGAGGTCTCAAGGTGTCCTGACATCAAGGTAAGCCCCCTACTTTTCCTCTTTCCCTCCGTATGTCGTGGGTTCTCCTCTTCAGACATCTAGGAAGGTTCAGAGAGACATAAGGTCACTTGACCAGCAGTATCTGTCTTTGACAGACACCAGCACAGTCCCTTGGAGCGTGGACGCACGCTGGGACACTTGTCTCATTCGCTCCTGCTCTGGGACGCCATTGCAGTGAGCTGACCACAGGGGATATTGGGCTCCAGTGCAGGAAAGTAGGATGAGTCGGTCTCCTTCAGTACCTAGAGACTCACCCCTAGGATGCCTTTTGAACAACTGGAAAAAGCTTGGTCTTCAGGACCTCAAGAAAAACGCCTGGTGTTCTTTCGCAACATGGCCTGGCCCCAATACGTTTTGGAGGACCAGGAGAAGTGGTCCGCTGGCGGGACACTGAACTATAACACCATCCTGCCCTTAGATCTGTTTTGTCACCAGGAAGGGAAGTTTACAGAAGTTCCCTATGTCCAAGCTTTCATGTCTCTCTCTCAGAATCCAGAATTACAGAGAATTGTAGAATGTTCCTACTTAAATTTACCCTTGAGAAAGGGAACTCATCTGATCTCCTTGATGATCCCCTTCTTTCAAGGCCCCCAGCAACAACTCCTGATAATTCCGGAGTCTCAAACTACAACTCCCTCTGCTCTGGGACAGTCGGCTCCTAAAGGAAATCCCTCCCCCTTATCGGTAGGAAAGACCAGCTCATTGGCCATCTATGGCTTCACTTCCTGTTTGTCCATCAAACTACAACTCCCATCAGCCGCCAGATACAGAGGAAGTGCCTTCCCAGTGGCCATCTAAGCCCTCAATTCCTGAGGTTCCCCAGCCGATTGCCTCTTTAGACTACACTTCCCAGCAGCCTCAGCACTTCCCTGTACGGCCTGCTCGTTGGACACAGCCTTTTACAGAGGGACCCAATTCCCCAGAGTTCCATGCCCCCAGTCCTTCTCTTACAAGGGGCGGGACTTCATATCTCCCTCCACTCCCAGCTCCCTTTTCATCATCCTCCCCTTCACAGACACCTGGGATCCCCCTGAGGTGACGAAAGTAGCTCCTGCTATCCCAGCCAGCTCCCTTACAAGCAGCTGCAATTGCCACCCTGGAGATGATCCAAGCCCCTGATCCCTCTCCGATTTCCAAGCTAGCTTCCTTGAGAGATGTGGCTGATTCTAACAGAGGGACGATCAAAATCCATGTCCCTTTTTCTACCTCTGACCTCAGCCAAATTAAGGAGAAGCTTGGCCGATACTCCGAGAACTCCACTAAGTTCATGGAAGGGTTCAAGGACATCCCCCTCCAATTCAGCCTGTCTTGGGGAGATGCTAACATTATACTTTCCTCTTGCTGCCCTACTGAGGAGAAAAAGAGGATCTGGGACTTAGCCATCTCATTCCCAAATTTCTGGGCTATGTCTTCACCTGGCAGATCATTCCCCAGGAGCTGCAGCTGTCCTGGTAGCAGATCCAGGGTGGAATTATCAGCAAAATGCATACAGGGGAAAAAGAGACCACATGCTTCTCTGTCTTATAGAAGGGATGAAACTGGGATTTAAGAAGGCTGTGAACTATGACCGCCTCAAAGAAATTATCCAGAGGGTAGATGAAAACCCAGCCCTGTTCCTGGGCAGGTTAGTAGAAGCCATAAAATGCATCACTAATCTCTACCCTGACTCCCCAGAGGGGACAGCAATTCTTGCCATGTATTTTATTAACCAGTCTGCCCCTGACATCAGGCAGAAATTTGGGAAATTGGCTATGGGACCCCAAACACCTCAGAACGAGCTGCTAGAAGCAGCCTTTGGGGTCTTTAATAATAGAGACCTGACACTGGGAGAGGAAAAAGACCATAAGACTAGGGCTAGATGCAAAGAACAGGCCCAGCTCATAGTTGCTACCATTGCCAACAAACCCAGTAGTGCTCCTGTAACTTCAAGCAACGAGAGGCCCTGCTTCCTGTGCCATAAAACGGGCCACTGCTTCTGTGAGTGCCCTACTAGGACTGTCTGTGGGAGGAAACCTCTGGGACCATGCCCAAAATGCAAACGCCCTGGCCATTGGAAGACGGACTACCCTGGCAGTGAGTGGTGTGGTCGAGAAGCCTCAACCCAGTGCCCTGTCCTCCGATCCTCTCCGGACTCGGAATGATGGAGCCTAGGGCTTGGCTTAGCTCCCACCTATGCCATCTCTTTAGGCGAGCCCTGTATGAAATTGGATGTTGGGGGTAAATCTATTGACCTGCTCCTGGACATGGGGGCAACCCACAGTGTGATAATAAATTATTCTGGCCCTACCCTCCTTTCTAACCATCGGGTGATGGGCATTGAAGGGAAGGTGAGGACTTGTCACGAGACACATCCTCTTCCCTGCAGGCTTCGGATTTTCTGTTTGAGCACTCATTTCTCATTCTCCCCTCTTGTCCTGCCCCTTTAATGGGAAGGGATCTGATGGTGAAACTGGGCAGCCAGTTCTCTCTAGTTAATCCTGCCTCATCCATTTTGACTGTGCTCACCACCACTCCCCCCCCCATGTTCCCCTGGAGGTATGGGAGGGGGTTGGGCCTATTGTCTGGGACCAGGGAATCCCTGGCCATGCTACCCATGCCACTCCAGCTGTTGTCTGGCTGCAGGACCCTAGTATATACCCTCACTGGCACCAGTACCCACTTAAGCCTGATACCTGGGAGGGACTACTGCCTCTGATTGAAAAGTTTCTAAAGCATGAGATTCTTGCTTGCTGCCAGTCTCCACGTAACTCTCCCATCCTCTCAGTGAAAAAGCCAAATGGTGCAGGACCTCAGAGCAGTTAATAAGGCTGTTATTCCAATTCATCCTATAGTCCCTAATTCATACACAATTCTGACTCAAATCCCAGGAGATACTCACTGGTTCTCCACTCTAGATCTGAAAGATCCTTTCTTTTGTATACCTCGCCACAAGGATTCACAATTTATCTTTGCATTTGAGTGGACACCCCTTGGGAAGTCCAACCCATGCTAGTTAACCTGGACTGTGTTGCCACAAGGATTCAGGGATAGTCCCCATTTATTTGGTCAAGCCTTGGGGAAAGATTTGAGGGATCTGGGTCTGTCTACTAGTAACCTTATCCAATATGTGGATGATATTCTTAGCTGTAGCCCAACCAGGGAGGAATCCCTGAGTGCCGCCACTAAGACTCTTAATTTCCTGGACACTAGAGGGTACCCGAACACAAAAGAGATTTTACAAACTGAGGTTACAAACAAAAGCATCCAAGACTCCATCAGGAGGGTATAGTGTAATAGTAATCAATTTATTAGATATTTAGGGCTAAGTAGATCAGATACTTAGGGCTAAGTAGCACCTAGTAACTTAGGGCTAAGTATAGAACTCCTCCATTGGTGAAAAGGTGTGAATTCCCCTGTTGACTTAGGAGAAGGCTATTGGCTGAGACACTCCCCTGTTGACTTGGGAGAAGGTTATTGGCTGAGACACTCCCCTCTTGACTTGGGAGAAGGCTATTAGCCAGACAGGAGGCCAGTGCTGTACATAAGGAAGAATTTTAGAGAGACAGTCGGGAGTGGATTTGGCTCTTCAGTGAAGCTGACTGAAGACATGAACAGGATTGGACTTTGTTTGTTCGTGGCCTGGCTGATCCTTGAGTTCCAGGCAAGAGAAGTCCTGAAGGGTTTGAGGTGTGCTGAACCCTGTGAACTTCAGTGTGTGCCAGGGATTGCCCTGAGGACTGGACAAGGACCTGGGAGCTGTTCATCTCTGAGGACTGGACAAGAGCCTGGCAGCTTTCAGCTCTTGAATCTAGGTGATTGTCTGGCAGAT
>JAQQSW010024297.1:0-7500 GCA_028646575.1 Pseudocheirus occidentalis | reverse complement strand
CATGCCACATGGGAGCTAATTATATCATTAGGAGTTCCATGAGAAAAATGTTGATGCTTGTGATATTTCCCCTTTAAAATATGAAATTATGTGTCAAATATACACATAAAATATAGCAAAAGTAGGCCTACTTGCTCTATTTTCCTTCAAGATTTCCCTGACCCTCCCCAGTTCCCCTTATCTAGGAATATTCCATTTGCTCAGACACTTGGACCATTTGTAAGTTCTATCACATCAAGGCCAAAATATTCCTTATTCAATTTACTCCTAGCTGAATATACTCTTGGAACTATTCCATCTCTTGCCAGGAGACTTGCCCACCTTCAGATGCCTGTACCCTGGGACCTGTTTCCCTAATTGGTGACACCCTCTCTGGGACTACCAACTCTCCTTTTGTTTTATCTTCTCCTAGTAGACTGCAAAGGGCAGCTAGGTGGTGCAGTGTGCAGAGAGCCAGGCCTGAAGTCAGGAAGATTCTTCTTCCTGAGTTAAAATCTGATCTTAGACACTCACTAGCTATATGACCACTTGATGCTGTTTGCCTCAGTTTTCCCATCTTTAAAATGAGCCCTGAGAAGGAAATACCAGACCACTCCAATATCTTTACCAAGAAAACCCCAAAGGGGGTCATGACTGAAATTTATCAACAATAATAATAGAATATAAGCAAACTCCTTGAGGTTAGGGATGGTCTTGTTTTCTTGTTTCTGTCTCTGCAGACCTTAGCACAATGCCCAGCACATGGAATGGACTTAATAAAAGCTTTATCTTTCTATCCTAGAAGTGCTGTTGTATGCATATAGTGCAGACACACATTTATGTGATCTTCTGTTTCTACCCTAGTCCAGGCCCCCATCACCGCTCTCCTAGACCATTTGTAATAGTTCCCTAACAAATATCCCTGATTCCATTCTCTGCTTGCTTCCCACCACTAGATTAATCACTTTGTACATATTACTCCCTGCTCCAAAACTTTCCATAGTTCCCTACTGCAAGCATCTATAATTTCTCGATGTGTGATTGTGTTTTGTTTCAGTGATAAATAAAAATAAATAAAAAGTATTTAAATTTTTAAAGTTACTCTTTGACATGGTACAGCAGAAAAAGCACTGGGCCCTAGAATCAGAAGACCTGAGTTCAAATCCTGGCTCTGTTTACTATCTCCATAAGCTCAGGCAAATCACTTAATATCCCCAGGCCTCGGTTTCCCCTTCTGTAAAATGAGGTTGGCCGGGATGGCTTCTGAGGTTTCTTCCAGTTCTAAATCTCTGATCCCATCTGTAACAACTGTGAGCTAGATAGATATACCAATACACGCACACACACACACACACATATTTATATAGGTATACACATATAAATATATATATATATTCATTATATGAGCATATATAACAAAAGAGGTGGTATAGTATAATGAATAAGGTGCTGAGATTAGAGTTAGAAAACCTGGGTTCAAATCTTACATGTAATTTGAGGAAATTCGGGGGGAAATTCTCACACTAAGAGTTCCCTTTGAGGACCAAATCACAAGTTCTTCATATATATGCAAACACAATAAAAATAGAGAAAAGACTCATAGCCAAGGCCATAGACAGTTAAGAAAACTCTTTCCCCATCTGTGTTCTCATATCGCTCCTCTTCTATAACTTGAAAAAGTTGGAGTATAGAAGTACCCCCCCAAATGGGGTGGTTAGGTGGTATAGTGAATAGAGCACCAGCCCTGGAGTCAGGAGGACCTGAGTTCAAATCCAGCCTCAGACACTCAACACAAAAACTAGCCGTGTGACCTTGGGCAAGTCATTTAACCCAACTGCCATGACTTCTTCCCCTCAAAAAAAAAAGCAAAAAAAAAAAACAGAAGTACCCCCAAAGACCCAGGGTTACTAGAAAATTAAACTCTCCTCTCCTTACTAGAGAATTGCATTCCCTTCCACCTAAGGACCCCACAACCCTCCCAGTCCATATAGTTCATGGTTGCCCAGTAAAGGGCAAGGTTTCCTACATGCTCCTATACCCTATGGTCCAGTATACGTGCCATATTCTGTGTCTAATTGTTCCTCAACTCCATGGTTCCCAGTAGTGTCAATCTTGATTCCCCCCATCTTTGTTGCCAGCTGAATGTTCTACTCTGGTGCAGACTCCTTCCCTCAAGGGTTTTGTGAATTTGGTCATTTTCAACAGCATTCTCTCTCCAGGTCTATGTGAATCTAATGCCCATGCCAGTCTGCCCTGCCTCTGGGTCCCATAGGTTGTCACTCCCATTCGGTGTTTGCCATGTCACTGTCTGTATGGCCCTCATTTTTTTTTTATGGAATCAGTTCCTCTCTTACACGAGTCCCAAGAATCCCTTGAGAAGCAGATAAGAGGGGGTAAGCCAGTTCCTCTTGGTAAATGCCTGCTACGTACACCACTTTGTAATTCTAGCACATAGCACATAAAAGACGTTCAATAAATTGTGGTTATTATTTATGATAATGGTGACAATGAAAATGACGAGATCAAATAATCAGTGACTCCAATCAACATCCTTTTAGTAAATTACTTCATTGTTCCATAATTCAACTTCCTCTCAATCACTCCCATGAGGCTCCATATATATATATCCAAATTTTAGTCTTCATGTTTGAACACTCATGGAGTCATCAGATAATAGTACTAGGAGAGAACTTCAGGACTATATTGTCCAGTTTCTTTCCTTTTAGCATTGGATAAATTGAGGCCTAGGAAAATTAAGTAACTAAATCAATGCCTTCATTTCTGCTCCCACTACTAGTACCTCCTTGATTCCGGTCTTTTTCGGCCTCTGGTCTAGATAACTGGTCCTCCTATCTCTAATCTCACCTCTCTCTGGTCCATATTACTGCCATATTGCTGCCAAAGCAGCTAATCTTCCATGGTACTGGTCTTAGCATAACACTTCCTTGCTCAAAACCCTTCAGTAACTACTCATTAATATAAAAACATTTTTTCTTTGGTTTTTAAGTGTCTCCATGACCTACCTCCCACCTCTCTTTGCAGTCTTATTTCATTCTATTTACATGACTTAAGACATGCTAATATGTTTCAGTCAAATTGGACTAACACTTGTTCTCTTGATCTAAATTTTGCCCTCCCCCACCCTCCTCCCAAGGGAATGAACTACCCCCACTTCAATATGTGTTGAAATTTTTCTTTTTCCTCAAGGCCTTCCCTTAATCCCTGAATGGATGTTGCTTCAGTCAAAATAAGACCTGTTAAAGACCTTAGCTTGAAAAGGCCAAGGCCTCCCACTGCATCCAGGGCCATCTCCAGTTGTCCTGATCTCTATCTTGCCCCAGGACTCAGATGGCTCCAGAGGAGATAGTGAGGCTGGCGGCTTTGCACAGTCCTGCCTCACTTAAATCCAATTCACTTTCGTGTCATGGCATCATCTTCCTGACATTGTGGCCTCTTGACCTCTTCAAGAATGAAAGACAAACAAGATGCCCCCACAAGGATTTCCCTCCCTCCACTAAGAAACTTCTCCCCAGTCTCTCATGTCCTTTGAACTTTCCAAAGTTGTTTTTTTTCTCATTTCAGCTTTTATTATATTTGTTTGGGTACATGCTTCCTCTGTTGTTGTTCAGTCATTTTTAGTTGTGTCTGACTCTCTATGACCCCATTTGGGTTTTTCTAGGCAAAAAGACTGGAGTGCTTTGTCATTTCCTTCTCCAGCTCATTTTACAAATGGGAAAACTGAGGTAAGCAGGGTTAATCGACTTGTCTGGGGTCACACAGCTAGTAAGTGTCTGAATTAATATTTGAACTCAGGAAGATAAATCTTTCTGACTCCAGCCCCCACGCTCTCTCTACTGTGCCACTTATCTCCCTACCTAGCTATATCAGTTTTGCTCTAGAGAAAGAAATTAATCTAAATAAGCCTTTGGATTTTAGCAAAGGGTGAAGCTTCAAGAAGTATAGATAGGGGTATGCTTGAAAAACATTTAAAAATCAGCTGGGGGGAAGTGTACACACAAAATACTTTATGTTTGATCTGCATTATTAGCATCTCCATCACTTAAGTCTAGATAATCAATAGAATGATAAATTAGACCTGACCTACAGTGTTTACCAACTTCCTAAGTATAAATGCTCACATGGAAAACTGAACAATTGGCTCTCCTAAACCTGGTATAAGCTGATTCTAGCACACCACTGTTAGATATCCCCAAAACTATGCTTTGCATTTGCATTTGAGGCATTTGAGCCTCCTGTCAAGAGCCCCAGACAAAATTCTGGCTGCTTGGTATTTTTTTGCCTGACTCAATCAATTATTAAGTATTTATTAAGTGCCTACTGAGTACCAGGCAGTCTGCTGATTGCTCAGGAAAGGGAGATAATATTTACAAATAAAGATATCTACAAAATAAACAGTTCGTTTACAAGAACTGGGAGTCTATTAGGATCTAATTACCTGCCCACTGCTGTCCTAGAATTGACTGCCAGCAGGTGTCATGCCAGCAAGCTTAGATCCATTAATGATTATAATTGAAGTTGAATTTAATGCCTATAGAGAGGTGATTATTTGATCCCTACTTGCAAAGTTGGGTAAGATATACCCCAGGGTGTATTTGAGCTAGCTCTTACCAGCTCCTGAGAGTTAACTTCTTTACATCTGCTATATGGACAAAATACATAGTAGGGTTTGATTTATTGTTTGGTGATTATCTAGACTTGTAAAATGATGGAGGGACAGCTAGGTCGAGCAGAGAATAGAGCACTGGCCCTGGAGTCAGGAGGACCTGAGTTCAAATCCTGTCTCAGACACTTAACACTTACTAGCTGTGTGACTTTGGGCAAATCACTTAACCCCAATTGCCCTCCAAAAGGAGAACAAAAAAATTAAAATGATGGAGAAAATGTTAATAATGGACATTAACATTTTCTGTTCTTGGAGAGGAGGTTGTTAACTTTTACCAGCACATATACCCCACCTTGCTATAATGAGACCATTCTGTACATTAGAACTCCCAGGACAATTCTTAGAGGACTGCTGCACTCTTTCGTTCATCCTCTATTACCTGTTCTTGCTTCTGTCTTCTCACATTTATTCTTCCCAAGGGAACATTCCCAGAATCCCTTTGAAGAGAAGAGATATCATTCCTGGGGCAGGTAGGTGGCTCAGTGAGTAAAGCATTGATTCTGGAGTCAGGAGGACCTGAGTTCAAATCCAGTCTCAGACACTGAACACTTACTAGCTGTGTGACTGTGGGCAAGTCACAACCCCAATTGCCTTGTCTTCCTCCCTCCAAAAAAGAGAAAAAAAAAAAAAAAAGAGAGAGAGAGATCATTCCTTTCCCATACCACAGCCATAGATTGGTGGCTAGGCTTTCTTACTACATTTGGCATGGCTAATTTAACAGTTGTTCCCAGGAGTCAAGGTCAAGAGCCCACTTCATCTTCTCCCCCAGTCTCTGCTCAGAACCTGCTCCACCATCTCTCCTTCTGGTCTAGCTGGGCTCCAGCAGATCTCTCTATGTCTCCAGTCTCCCAGATTGCCACAGCCCCCTGAATATCCAATAGGGACATCGAGATGAAAATTCTCCCTGGCCTCTAGAGTCAGATCTCTTCTCTGAAGCCGGGTCTGCTCCTTGCCTCAAGTCACTGTTATTCTGGGTCTTTACCTAGAGAATGTCTCTACTCTCAGTTGGTTGTGTTGAAATCAAGCCCCAGAGTCCCTCAAACTGACTGCTTTTGACTAGTTGAATATTTTAAGGACCACCAGGACTTAGGCAATCTTTGCTCTTTTCAATTCAAAGAAAACTTTTTCCGCATTGTCAAGGGATACATAGAGATATCTCTCTAGTTAGGTTAACACTCTGATTACATCTTTGTCTCCCTGGCTGTGAGCTAATCAGAGACTAACTCAACTCTATACAAACTCACTCTTTTTGTTGGCATTGGTCTTCCTTGCTATAATGAGACCATTCTGTACATTAGAACTCCCAGGACAGTTCTCAGAGGACTGCCGCACTCTTTTGTCCATCCTCTATTACCTGTTCTTGCTTCTGTCTTCTCACAAGGCAATAATAATTTAGAGGACAGGACACTGAACCTGATTCACGAGAAAAATCTGTGTTCAAATTTTGCTTCAGATACTTATTAGCTGTGCAACCTTTCTATGAAATGAAAGGGTTGGAATGTATCACCTCAAAGATCCCTTCCAGCTCTAAATCTATGGTACCAAGACTTCACTGTTCATCCACAACTTCCCCTTGACATATACATATTGAAATCCAAAGAGTTCAGAGAAACAGGAAAACCAGTTAGAGAAGCAGAAATTTCATTTCATTTCATTTGCTTTTTGGAGAGGGGAAGGCAGGGCAATTGGGTTTAAGTGACTTGCCCAAGGTCACACAGCTAGTAAGTGTTCAATGTCTGAGGCTGGATTTGAACTCGGGTCCTCCTGACTTCAGGACCAGTGCTCTCTTCACTGCACCACCTAGCCACCCCAAGAAGCAGAAATTTCAGATCAAAATGTCTGTACCAAAAGAGAAGGAAAGACATATGGACTGCTGGGGAGAAATTTTTGACTCATTTTGTCTCTTTAAAGTTTGGATCTTTTTATAGTAACAGCTTGTATTACCTATCCCAACCAGAAATTGATGTGCTTGTATGAGCATGGGCAGGCAGGTGTTCCCTCCTAGTTCCAATTCATAATTCCCATCTGGATTTATGCTGCTTCCTGTCTCCAAACCCTCTGCTCAGCAAACTTCTTGCCGGGCAGTTGAACCATGGGTCTCTCTCTGCATGACTGACTCAGCCTGTATCTGAGGCAGCTAAATGGTACTGTGAGTGAGTAGAGAGCTGGGATTAGAATCAGAAAATCTGAGTTCAAACTCAGCCTCAGACTGTTACTAGCTGTGTGGCTCTGGGAAAGTCACTTGTTTGCATCAGTCTCTTCATCTATAAAATGGGGATAATCATACCTACCTCTCAGGGTTACAAGGGATAATGGGATAATGGGATAATATCTATAAAATGCTTAGCATCATGTCTTCTAGATAAAAGGCTAGAAGATAAGTTTAATTAGCATCAGCCAAGGAGGAGTGGTCAGGTGGGTAGGGCAGAAGGAAAGGAAACACATATACAGTGGGTAGGGCTTCTTTAGGGAATTTACAAGCCAAAAGGAGAGCTTGATCAGCCTATGAGGCTGCTTTCCTTTTCTGAGAAGTTGCATAAAAGGGACAGGATGTCAGGTGATTTGGGAGGAAATGTGTGAATCTTGGGGTTAGAGATACTTAACCTTGTGGCTTCAGGAGTAGCCAAAGATTCTGTTGGTTGGATGGGATAATGTGGGATAATCCCAGATGGGTGTTGTAGGCCAAGACTTACAGGGGCCTTGGCCACATTAGCTCCCTAGTTCTACAAAGGTCATTAGGCTGATATGCAAGGAGAGTATAATCTTGTTGGGTGGATTTTCTCATTGGTTTCATGAATATCTAAAGAAAGTACTGAGTTAATTTGCAAGTCTTGATT
>JAQQSW010024296.1:0-10116 GCA_028646575.1 Pseudocheirus occidentalis | reverse complement strand
TTGCTTCCTTTGCCTGCTCATGTTGTCAGTGAATTACTTGATTTTTTAGCTCTGTGGAACTCTCCTTCCAGAGGGGAAAGCTCTGTTCCAGATTGCTGTGCTTTTCACAGCTGTCAGAGCTATTGGGAGGACACAGTTTTTTTGCCACCCCCACCAGCTTTGGCTCACTGAAAATGCATCTCAGGACCACCACCCAAGACTGTGATGCAGATCCAGGCAGCTCAACACAAGAGCACTTAGGCTCTGAATGATTACTTGGATCCCCTGCAGTCTGCAGGCCAGGAGCTCGAAAGCAGCCACGTGGAGGTGGCTGCAGGGCGGCCACTTCTGCTGCATCCTGCACTCTCCTGAAGGCTCCAGCTGTGGCTTATCCTGGCAGCCCCGGGGCCAAGCCACCATTGCAGGCTGGACTGGTTTCTGCTTCCAATATGCTGTGATGAGTCCTTTCTGCCAAGCTGTCATCAGCGGGAGGTGTGTTTTTCCATATTTTTGTGTGAGCTTTGGAGCCCTAAAATTTGTTTAGAGTCATATTTTATGGGTATTTGAGGTGGCTGTCAGGGAGCCACAGAACCTTGCTGCTTCTATGCCACCATCTTGGCTCCACTCCCCGCCCCGAGCATTTTCAATGATTAAAAGGGTGAAGCTTTTAAAAGAAATGGGATGTTTCCATCTCAATGAGCAACTCCGTATTTCAAGGAGAGGGATGTGGTTTGAATCTGTCATTACATTAGTGGGTGAGGGAACTCCCTCTATCACTGTAGGTTGGCCCCCTTTCTCCAAATTGTAGACTTAGAGTGTCCCATTTTTCTAGAGTAGAGATGTCATACTCACAATCCCCTAGAGACGTTTTGTCCCCAACACTCCTAAGTTTGGGTAGAACCAGATTGAAATATGATGGGAGATAGTGAACAAAAATTCAACAGAACATAGACAATGTTAAAATGAGACTTTTTTTTTTTGCTTTTTGGAGAGGGGAAGGCAGGGCAATTGGGGTTAAGTGACTTGCCCAAGGTCACACAGCTAGGTTTGTGTTAAGTGTCTGTCGGATTTGAACTCAGATCCTTCTGATTCCATAAAATGAGACTTTTTAAGTCAATGTGGGCCTGCAGGAATCTTTGGTGTGGGTTTGGAGGCCTCTACTTCTTTCTGAGTCTGGCACCCCTGACAAGTCACGAGACCTACCCAGAATCACAGAGCCGACATGTCTGGGTGCCTGGTCTGACTGGTTCTCTAGCAGGCAGTAGTATTGTTAGATTAAGAAAGACCCCCTTTTTTGTTTCCCAGGTCTTGATTATTGTTAGCAAGGCCCAGGAGGTGGGCTTCATCTTCTCAGTGGGGTGCTAATGGGCACATCCCCCATCTTCCCCAGCTAGAATGATCCAGAATGCTGAAGAGCAGCTCCCCTCCCTGAAGCCACATCGTTAACTTCAGCTCTCTGTCCATGACTCTGATCGGTTGTTTCTTGCCTTAAGCCTGGCAGATTGTATTCTCCGACAGCTGCCCTGGGCCAGGATAACTCACCTCTGAGAAGGGGAAGGAGCTGGCTGCAGTCTGTAAGTCTCTGACAGGCCTTTGACAGACTAAGGAATTATTCTGCATATAAATCATTTTTTCTCTGCCTTCTTAAATGTACACTTTTTTCTCCCCCTCTGGAAAGGCATCTGACATAGGGCTTCTGAGCCCAAACAAAACAAATCATTCCATTATTATTTGAAGATGAAACTCAGCGATAGCTACCTGTAACTTAACCCTGGCCTAGTCACTTGTAATGATGTCTTGGCAAGAGGAACGATGTTATCACTGGTTCTGGGAACCACAGAGAGAGCCATGAGCCACTCTATAGCCACGTGAGATCAGTCTTGCTGCATGTCTCTCCCCAAATCCCAACTTTGCTCATGGTTCTCAATTACTAGCAATGAATACAAAGTCACTATATTATTGGACCTCATGGGGGAAAGAGAGGGATGTAATGTATTTAGCATCAGAGGGCTTGAGTGTGGCCTCTACCTCAGTCCCTCGTTATTTGTGACCTCTCTGGGCTACAGTTTTCTCCTCTCTGAAAGCAAAGAAATGGGAGGCCCTTCCAGCTTTAAATCTCTTTTTCCTCCTTTTTCTTGGGGGGAAGGCAGGGCAATTACCCAAGGTCACACAGGTGTTAAGTGTCTGAGGCTGGATTTGAACTCAGGTCCTCCTGACTCCAGGGAGGGTGCTCTATTCACTGTGCCACCTAGCTGCCCTTCTAGCTTTAACTCCCCTCTCCTCTGGTGCTATGCTGTCTTGAGTCACTATTTTAACTAAAATTCATCATGCGCCAAGAAGAAATCATTCACTTAAACATTGGGTTTTTTTCTGCCTCATCGACTTATTCTGTCACATAATGTGTAAGGTTTTCACAGATATGGTTTTGAAATACATTTATTCATTTTTTTTCAGTTATTTCGCTGATTCTTCACTATAAAAACACAGAAACCATGAAAACTAATTGTGTGGAAAATGGAGCTTGGAGTGAGAGCCGGATGAACGTGATTATTTGTGGACAGAATGGGAAGCAAACAAAGAGAAGTGAAAAGGAACAGAACTCCCTGGATTTTAATAGCAATTCGTTTTATTGGCAATGATCGGGGAGTAATCAGATTAGAATTTTGCTGTGATCGGTAGCCGTGTTGAACCATTTCATTAATGTTAACACTGAGTTGCCTTCTGGCTTTTTGGAATGGGACGAGGGGCATGATCATGTTGAGGAGTTTTCTGATTCAGCCAACACAGTCTCAGTGCTAAGACTTTCAGGACACCCTTTTTTCTTGTGTACTGGGGTGTTGAGTTCAGTTACATCTATGACACTGTCAAGAAATACCCTTTAAAACTTGGTTCCTTCCGGCGACTATTGAACCTCAGCACGCCAGTTTTAGCTCGATTGGAAGGAGGAAAGTAGGGGATGAGGCCAGGTTTGGGGTGAGTGGTTGGGGAGGACCATAGCCAAGGCCCATTCAGCTAAGTTGTGCGAGGGGCTCTAAGGCCCGAAGTCTTAAGCTCCGAATGAAACACCAGTAGTTTGGAATGCTCCGAAAGATGAATATTGTATTATTTCTGAATCCCTTGTTTCTCCAACAAATATTTACTGAATTCCTTTATATTTTTTTCCTGAAATTTGAATGACTTCATGCATTCCTGAACCATATACGCATGCCCATTCATCAGTCGCTTTGTGGTGGTGTTTCTTAAGTGTTTCGCGTTTTTAAGAGAGGCAAACGCAGTGGAAATATCCTGTTAACGTTGTCTTTTTGACATCTCTGGTTTGAAAGGCTTTGTGACGGTCATAGGACATTGTGATGGGGACGGCCTCCCTACTTAATTAAGCTGTCCATTTTTGTTCCTTTGAATGCGCAGATGGGTGGTGCAGAGAGTTAGCATGCTGGGCCTGGAGTCAGGAAGATCTGAATTCAAGTTTTACCTTAGCCTAGGCATATGACTTTGGGCAAGTCACTGAAGCTGCCATTTGCTCAAGTTTTCTTGTCTGTAAAGTGGGGTTCATATTAGCACCCCCAGCAGGGTTGTCACAAAGATGGGCTGAGATAATAATTGTAGAAGGCCTGACACACATTAAGTGCAATCCAACTGTTAGCTATTACTGTTGGTTAAAATTCATCCTTCCACATTCCCCCCATTTTGGGGGGAGGGGGTAGCTCTTCTCTAAAGTCTTTGGGTCATCAGAGGCAGAGAATGTGGAGGTTGGAAGGGCCCTCGCAGACCATGTAGTCTAACCCTTGACTTCTGTAGCTGATGATTGGGAAATGAAGCCACGGGCTCGAGTCACTCCACCAGGCAGAGCTGGGGGCTGCTGGGAGCTTGGTCAGTGCTCCCAGGACATCACTGTGGCCCTTCTGAGCCTCCATCCCTGCAGGAGAAACTGTTACAGGCTCATAATGAGCCAGGGCACCGGTTTTCAGTTTCTTGTGCTCAGAGTACAAGAGGCATTAAAATATATTTTCTGCCCAGTTGGGTTTCGACTCTGACAGTTGCCACGCATCTCCCATGTCATTTTGCTTGAGAAAAGTTCCTTCTATTCATGGGGCTGGGAAGGAGAAGATATGAGGGGGGGAAAACTTGGGAGAAATTACTGTTACCCCTCACTTACCACTTTCTTTGAGGGGCAATAGGAGTGAGGAGCTCTTCTCAACCTGACCCTCATCCCCCTCTCCTGTTGGCAGGAGGATGGGCCTGACTTTATAAGGCCACTAACTTCCCACGGCTGGCAGATGAAAGGTGCCAAAGCCCCCCACCAGGTGCTTACCCTGGATATTGGCCGATGGGCTGATGGACAGTGTTTTCCTTGTGAACCCTGGAATCCAGTTGGATGCATCTATCTCCTTGGAAGGTGAATTAAGCTAATCCTCTTCCCTGTAAGACTGTCAGGGTGTACAGATGGCAGCAACAATGGCAAATGACACCGTCTCCTCTCCGGGCTTGTGCTGCTGATTGGTTGGGGGTCTGTGCTAATTTCTTCCTGAGGCTAGGAAGGAGCCTAGAAAAAGGACTGGGTGGGTCACTGATGCAAAGCAATAGGCCCTTATTCGACATGTTTACAGGAAGGTCATCATGGGACCACACAAGTCACTCATCTACCCGGGGCCTCAGTTTTCCCGTCTATGAAATGGAGAGGGGGGTGAGTTGGATTAGGGGGTCTCTGCTTCTAGGACCCCGTGACTTTGGTGCAAGGAAAGGGGCCAACGTTCTGTGCATGTCACTGCTGAGGGAGGGATGCCAGCAGGCTCTTCAGAGGGGCAGGATAAAGGCAGCTCCTATTTACAGAGTGCTGGAGCTGTGTTACTTAATTCAATCCTCATTATAGACTTCTAAGGTCAGGGCTGTCCTTACCCCATTTTAGAGGCAGAAAACGGGTGAAGTCACCCGCCGTGGGTCTTACGGCTCATATGGGACAGAGGCAGAATTCGAACCTAGGTCCCCTGGCTCATAGAATCCAACCCTGGAGTGTGATCAAGAAGAGGAAAGCCATTGGTGATCAGCAGGAGGCTGATGTCAAGGTCAGAGGCAGGGTGCTGGGCAGTAGATAGAACGCTGGTCCTGGAGTCAGTGAGACCTGGGTTTAAATAGCTGTGTGACCCTGGGCAAGTCACTTCATCCACGGGTGGCTCTGTTTCCTCACCTGTAAAGTGAGGGTAATAACAGCCCCACCCCCCAGGGTTGTTGTAAAGATAAATGAAATCATGATAGTAAAGGGCTTAGCCCAGTGCCCAGCACACAGTAGGTGCTGTATGATGACCCCAGTTCTGCCGGCTTCCTTCACTTGGCTCCTATCTGGTGTGAGGCACCTCACTCCTTCCCTTGCACGCCCACCCTCACCTGCCTCACAACCTGGCCTCTTTCCCCTTCATGTTTGTTTTTGGTTTTTATGTATTTTCCTGACTCTTTTACATTGATCAAGATTTATATAATGGCCTTGGAGTTGAACTGGACATCTCTACCACCATTTCAACTCTTTCACCACAGACACACTCACCTTCACACACACTTACAC
This sequence comes from Pseudocheirus occidentalis, assembly GCA_028646575.1. Lineage (NCBI taxonomy): Eukaryota > Metazoa > Chordata > Mammalia > Diprotodontia > Pseudocheiridae > Pseudocheirus > Pseudocheirus occidentalis. Next base: position 4,580 of record JAQQSW010024296.1, on the reverse strand, counting down.
AGACACTCACACACATACTATCACAGAAACACCTACACACTCGCAACCCTCATGCAACCCCTCACACACATACATACACATAAATACCCTCACACACACCTACACACCACTTCCCACATATACACATAAATATGTTCACACATTTATACTAGCACACTCACATATGCTCACACACAAATGCTCACCCTCATTGTTACACACACTCTCACATACACCCCTTACACACATACACCCCCACACAAATACCCTCACACACACTCACCCTCACACACACACCAGCTCCCCCATAAATATATTCACTCACACTCACATGCTTGCACACTCATAGATACACTCTCACACCCACTCCTCACACACACTCACATACACAAATTCTCACACACATACTTGCATACTCACACATGCTCACATGCACACAAGTGCTCACTCTGTTACACACTTTTCCACACCATACACACATGCACATACCCCTTTACACACATACACACTCACATACACAAATGCTTGCACACACACATTCACTCACTCACACACCCAGAACTTTGGGACCAGAGTGGTTGGTCATTCAACCCAAACTCCTCCTTCTACCAATCTACCAATGAAGCATAAACCCACAGCATCCACTGACTTGCCCCAGGACACACTGGAACAGGACCCCACTTCCCTTGCCCCTCCGTCTCCTGCCTTGTTGGTGGCTACCTCAGAACCTGCCCCACACTCACTGGTCTTGCCTTGCTTGTTGTCTCTGCTCACCCCCGGGGATCTCCATCATTCCTGCATCTCATCACCCTTACTTGGAGGCCTCCCATGCTGACGTTTGCAGGCCTGGTCTTCCCCTGGCTCTGGGTTCTAATTCTTCACTGGCCTGCAGCTTCTCTCATCTCTGTGGTTCTGACACCAACCTTATTGTCTTCCCCAGATCAGTTTCCTTCATGTTCCAATGACTTCAATCACTCAGTCAACATTTAAGCACCTGCTTCCCATGGGAGCCCCATGGATCTTAACTAGTCTCCCGGCCTCTCTCCCTCTTAGTTTATTTTTTATGCTCCCACTGGATTAAAACCCAAAGGACCAGAATCTGGGAGCACCCAAAGGGGACAGGCCGTGACAGTGGATGCAGTACATTGGCACATACTAGAAGTAGTAGGATGATTGTTTTTATTTCAAAGGAAAAAGATAATATTTGCTTGGATTTGTTTGTATTTAAAGTGCATTTGCGTAGGTAGGAGAAATTATAAAATTGTAAATTTATATTACATTTTAATTGAATATTGAATTATAAATTGTAAAATTAAAAAATATTTAAAAGTTGTAGTGTCAGTTGATACACTGATGGGCCAGGTCCTTCTACTCATCTCCCTAAAAAATTCACTTTTGTTATTTCCCTCCTGGGCTCGCGCAAACTTCCAGGGGCTTCTTACTGCCGGGAGGATGAGGTCCCGAGTCCTTGGGCTTGCATTCAGGTCCCTTTTCCTCTGGAGTGGAGCCCGAATGCCTGGCTTCTGTGCTGGGTCTCTCCTCACCGCCCATGTGACCCTGGACAACCCACTCGGCTTTCTATAGACTTTCCCTTCTTCGCATGCAAAGTGAGCCTGACCTTCCAGGCCGGCGGAACATTATTCCTCCGTCTCACGCTTTCGCTCTTACTGCTCAGTCCTTTTCAGTCCTGTCTGACGCTTCCTGACCCCATTTGGGGTTTTCTTGGCAGAGATACTAGAGGGTTGGCCATTTCCTTCTCCAGCTCATTTTGCAGATGAGGACATGGAAAGTAAGGTTAAGTGACTTGCCCAGGGTCACATAGCTGGTAAGTGTCTGAGGCTGGATTTGAACTCATGAAGATGAGTCCTGCTGCCTCTGGACCCAGAGCTCTGTGCACTATGGCGCCCCCTAGCGCCCCACATTATCTCAAGCCGTCTAACAGCAAAAGTGGCTTCCTCGCTGTTCCCCTATCCTGCCTGCTTGGTTTTTGCATGTGCTGTGCCTTATGCCTGGAGCACACTCCTTCCTCATCCCTGCTTACTACACACTTCAGATGGCCCTGCTTATTCCAGGTCTTTCTGGATCCCTCTGGGTTTTTGTGATTTTTGCCTCTTGAAATGAGTTCATTGACTCAATCTCTCTCTCCCCTAGCTGCATGACAGTTGGGTCTCCCTCACCTTCCCTCTCCCTAGGAGAGGATGCCCCCTCTCCCCCATAGATTTAGGGTTGAAGCGGACCCCAGAGGTCATCAGTCAAGGGTCCCACCTTCTTCTAATACAGGGCAATACTGAGGCCCAGATAGCAGTGACTTGCTTGAGGCTGGAGATGCTAAGCAGCAAAGAGGGGATGGGGGGCTCGATCCCAGGTCCTCCAATTCCAAATCCAGCCTTTTCTGTGCTGTAGCTTCATCAGGACCCTTCCAGCTGGACAGTTAAGGGAATCAAAGCCGAGTCGCTGGTTGATTTTCCCAAGGTCTGCCTGGACATAGAGGTGAGCCCTGTCTTTCTGGTCCTCCTCACAGTATCCTCTCCACCAAGACTGCAAGCTCTTCTCACCTGGCTTCCACCTTTAAACACAAATAGACTTCTTTCCTTATTTCCCCAATCATAACATTTCAGGCATTTCTCACTCTTCTCTGTAGTTGTGGGTGATTCCTCCATAGGCCATCCCTTTGGGTTGGGGCAAAGAGGAAGAGTAATGGCGGCCACTGGGCCGCTCAAGAGCATTGTGATTTTAGCAGGCAGGGGATGCTTTCTCCGTCTCCGTCCGTCTGTTCTTCTCTATGTCCGTCTGCCTCTCACTCTGAGCATGCTGCATCCAGTTCCCCTGAGAGGCCCAGGCCACATCCACCAGGATCCGTTCTCTCCCTCCCTGCCCCATGTAATAGGGTGGTGCCGCTGCACTGGGTAAATAGTGAGTCTTGCTCTGGGAAGCCAGCGACACTTTCTGGTTGTCCTTCTCATGGTTTTTTGGAGGATTTCTTTTTCAGGGGGAGGGGGCAAATCAGAAAACTGCTCCTTTATTCTCAAGACAAAGCTGCATTGTGTGGGAGAAATCGTCCCTAACCTGCGGAAGACAGGTAAATGGCAGTGAGGTAAGGCTCTGGTAAGTGCACCTAATAAAACAAAGAGCTGATTGGCTGGAGACAAACAATCCTGGTGATGGGGGAGTATCTCCCCTTGGAGATGGAATGACTCCTTGGCCTAGCTCCTTCTTCTCTCCTACCTTTTAAAGACACCTTGGCTTTAGGTCCTGTTGGGGAGGGGCTGGGCCAGAAAGCCATCTGTGAATAAAATCCCTATTTTCCTATAGCGTCTTCTTTTGGAAAATTAATTGGGCCCCACTAAAAATGAACCGTTGTTCAAGTTTGTCTCAGTTCAGAAAATTGAAAAGCCCTCCTGGCTTCTTCCAGGAGGGCATGTGAAAGACCTCATTGTCCCGTGCCCACTTCCTTTAAGGGCAAATCTGGCAGGGCCGCCGGCTCCATTGCCAAGAGAAAATGAGCCTATATATTAGGGCTTACTCTCTGCCAGGAAAAGTAAAGGGAGCTGGCAACAGTTGGCATTTGTGAAGGCCCCAGGTCCCATCGCAGGGAAAGGAGCATGTTTCGCATCCTGTTGCCCACATCTGTCTTTGGATAAATGGAGGCCCTCTGGTGATGCCCACAAGGAGAGGAGGGAAGGTCCCACCTGGAAAAGCCACCATGTTCTTCACCAAGTGAGGATGAGGGTGACGGTGACAGTAACAGGCCAAGGCAGCGCCGGCATCTCCAGCTTGGCTCGGGGAGCAACCAGCTCATCATCAATAACCAGGACTGATGAAGCATTTAAAAGTTCACAGAGTATTTTACAAATACAGCAGGGTCTCACTGATGCTCGCAGTGACCTGAGGGGCGGAGGCCCTTGCTGTCTCCATTTCAGCTATGAGAAATCTGCTGGTGGGACAGCTAGTCTATGAGCCCATGATCCAGCTGGGTCTCCAAGTGCCCAAGGGACCCTGGGCAAGACACTTCCCATTTCTGGGCCTCAGTTTACTTACTTGTACAGTGAGGGGGTCTGAGTCTGTGAAAATGGCACAGTCCAATCCAACAGGAAGACACAGTCTCAGCTTCCAATCATCTGGTTATCTATTTATCCATCTAGCTATTATCTATCATCTATCTCTTTTTATCCACTTATCTCTCTGCCTACCTATTCATTCGTTTATTTAGCCTCCAATAATATTGAATTCAGAGTTTGTTTGTTTCTCCAAAAAATAGATCAAGATTTATCTGTATCTGTATCTGCATCTGTATCTATGTCTGCATCTGTATCTATACCTGCATCTGTATCTATATCTGCATCTATATCTGTATCTGTATCTGCATCTGTATCTGTATCTGCATCTGTACCTGTACCTGTACCTGTATCTGTACCTGTACCTGTACCTGTACCTATAACTGTATCTGTACCTGTACCTGTACCTGTATCTGTATCTGTACCTGTACCTGTACCTGTACCTATAACTGTATCTGTACCTGTATCTGTATCTGTACCTGTATCTGTATCTGCATCTGCATCTGTACCTGTATCTGTATCTCTATCTGTACCTGTACCTGTACC
>JAQQSW010024295.1:0-10116 GCA_028646575.1 Pseudocheirus occidentalis | reverse complement strand
GGATCCAAAGGACATGCATGACATAATCATTTTCTAAGCATAGTTTCAAACTGCTTTCTATAATAGGTGGACCAATTCATAGTTCCACAAAGAAAGAATGTATTGATGTGCCCATTTTCCTCAGACACACTTTAACATATCTCATTTTTACTTTTTATCAAATTTACCAATCTGATGGAGAAGGGTTGAAGCTCTAAGTTACTTTAATTTGCATTTCTATAATTATTACTGATGGTGAGTTTTTCAAGAATTTGGTACTGGTTAAATTGGTTTATCTGAACAAATTAAGCAATGTGGTAAGTGCTTTACAATAATTATCTCATTTCATTCTCATAACAACCCTGACAACTCATGCTATTATTATAGAACTGCAAATAAGAAAACTAAGGCAGGGGCGGCTAGGTGGCTCAGTGAATAGAGCACCAGACCCTGGAGTCAGGAGGATGTGAATTTAAATCCGGCCTCAGACACTTGACACAAAAACTAGCCATGTGACTTTGGGCAAGTCACTTAACCCCAATTGCCCTCCAAAAAAAAAAAAACTAAGGCAAACAAAGATTAAGTGACTCTTTCTGGGTCACTAAACTAGTAAATGTCTGATGTCAGATTTTAACTCATTTTCAACACCAGTCATCAAATGACAATTAAATTTCCTCCAACAGGCCTCTCCAAAGAATGCTTTCTAAACGCCACTTCTCTAGAGAAAATGGAAATATTCATTTTAGTCAAGAAGGTGAGGAAATACTTCATCTATAAGGGAGAACCCAAGTTGGGTCTTGAAAAACAAGAAGGGATTATATAATCAAGATGAGATTTAGGAAGGGCATTTCAAGTGGGAGAAGCATAAGCCAAATTTGTACTTAATTTTGCAGGTTGTGGCTATACGAATTTTTTTTCTTACTTAGAAATATTTTCAAAACTTTCAATGTGCCATCCAAGTTTTATGTATTAGTTTGTGTAAGCTCAGTGTTCAGAAACAAGCAGGAAACACTTCATTACTTTGTAACAGTTGGTTATCAACTATTTTATGTTGATATATTATTGATTAATTGATATATTATCAACTATCAACTATTCTATGGTGTTTAGGCAAAATTTATTCTCTGCTTTCCATTGCATAGAAATTCAGGAGTAGTAAGTCAAACACATTAAACATATTTCTTAATTTCATGAAAACAAGTGTACAATGACAAATGATCATTGTGACGTGTTCTTGAGGTTTTTCAAAAATAAGCATGAAGCATAAGGTAGTTGAGTTTGTAACATGCAACTTCCAAACTTTATGAAACTCCAGCAAAATTTTCATTGACTTCTCAGGAAGTTAAACCTTTAAAAGGTTTAATTCTATTTAAAAACTCTGAAACAGAATTACTCCCCCCAAAAAGCTTAAACTCAATCATAAAAGCAATAACATACTTGAAGTTATTTAAATATGCAGACTATGTAGAAATCCCTGTACTCACCTGGTGGTTAGAAATACTTGGGATTAAAACTATAATGGGGCAGCTAGGTGGTTCGGTGAATAGAGCACCAGCCCTGGAGGCAGGAGGACCTGAGTTCAAATCTGACCTCAGACACTTGACACACTAGCTGCGTGACTTTGGGCAAGTCATTTAAACCCAATTTCCTGGCATTCACCCCTCTCCCTGTAAAAAACCTTATGACAAAATTTGCTAAAATGCAACATTATAGCATGTAATCATAATTAAATGTAAAATCTTAATTTAAAAAGGCATTTTGCTTCCAATAATAGTATTTCTATCAATCAACTATACAGAGAGAAATAAGTGATAGGCAGTAACTTCAATAGGTAGAAATTAAGGATTTAAAAAATAGTAATCCTTATACTGACTTTTAGGGTTCCTAAACAGCTTATCTTATCCTAACTATCTAAAAAGGAATCCTTTCTACACCATTCTCAAGTGATAACTCAACTTCCACTTAAAAATTCCAATGAAAAGGAACACATTACTACCTGAGTCCACCCATTCCACTTTCAAAGAACCACTCTGCAAGGAAATTTTTCTTTAGATCAAGCTTTTCTTGTAACTACCACTGCTTATAGTTCTATAATACTTAAGGCCAAACAGAACAAATTTAACCTTTTCCTAAAAGTAATTCAAATGTCTGCAAACTGGTATTATATCCAACTTAAACCTTCTCTGATTCAAGGCAAACACCCACAATTCCGATCATCATATAGCAACCTTAGGTCCATCAACATCTTAATCACCTTGCTGTGAATGCGCTCCAGCTTGTCAACATCCTCCTTAAAACACAGTACACAGAGATGACTATGGCACAAAACAGAGTACTTACTTTGGCACTATCACCTCCTTCATTGTGAGTACTACTTTTCAAAGCACAAAAGGGGTAGTTGTACTGACACTTTCCTAAAACAGTCTTCTGAACTTCCTGTATATGATGTGCTTACTCTCTCTGAACTATCCTACACAACAGCAGTATTGATATCCTGAAGGTTATGAGACACAAGATAAGAAGAACCAAGAAGTAGAAATTTTATTCCAACAGATTCTCACAGGGATAGAAACAATGAGAAACTAAAGGGAAAAGAGTACTCCATTGTGGAAATTATGAAGGAGAGGAAAACAAAGAGTAAATTGACATGTAATCTGGATTTTAGGTGATTATATTTTTTAATGGTTCAGAGATAGAAAAGATAATGCCTGAAACTAAAATTAAATAGGGACAATTCAGTCTACAAGGAGAATGAAATTCTGAAGATAAAAATCAATGACTTGGTATAGGGGACAGAACGTTAGACACAGAATAAGTAAGCCCTGCATTGGGATCCCACCTCCAGTTCTAACTGTGTGATGCTGAACAAGTAACAAAAACTCCATGAGCCTCTGTGAGGCTTTTATCCTCCTATAAAAGGGGGATAATAATAGTACCAACATATAGTACATGAAGAAAAATCTGAGGCCATTCCCTGAGAGCTCCCTCTTCACCCCTGCTCAAATCACACAATAGGTTTTCCCCACTATCCTATTACTTTTGTGTTCATTGGATAGGCAATCCTTTGCAAGTCAAACTCCTCAATAAGCACCCCTGTTCCCATCCTCTCACCACTCCCATTAGTCTTCAATCTTTGTCAATCTACTGCCTTCCCTGTTGACTACAAATATACTCATTCCTCCCCAGTACATAAACACCTCTTACCTGATCCAGCCATCCTTTTAGTTAAGGTAATAGATCTCCTTCTTGCTTTCTAGAATAAACTTCCTGAAAAAGTTATCTAAATTTGATGCCTTCACGTCCTCTCTTCTCATCTTAAAATCATAGCAATCAGGTTTTCAATCTCATCACTCAATGGCAACTACTCTCTTCAAAGTAATCAATGACAAACTCTGGGGATGTCTATCAACTAGTGAATGGCTGAACAAATTCTGGTATACAAACATAATGGAGAAAAGTGACAAGCAGGCAGATTTCAGAAAACACTGGGAACTTACGTGAACTGATACAAACTGAAGGGAACAGAACGAGAATACTGTACCCAGTAATAGTAGCACTGTGCAATGATCAACTATAAATAACTTAGCTATTCCCAGCAATACAATGATCCAAGAAAATTCCAAAGCTGTAGCACCAACACAATATTCACAGCACCAAGGGCAACTATGAATATGACAGCATAGTTCTTGACTACAAAACATAACAGACTCTTCATATAGAAGACAGAAACAAAACATTTAATCAGACACCAGAAAGCCACATGCCAGCATGAGAAAGCCAAATCCCAACGCCAAAAAACCCGAATCCATCATAGCAACAAAGTTAACACACATTATCACTGCATAAAGCAACACCATCCCAGAGCCTTCCCACAAACAGTCAGAAGCCTAGCTGTCTGCTGTCCTCTCTCCTCCTTCCATTCTAATTGCTCTAACTCCCAGCTTCCTCTGGGCTCTTCTCCACCCTTCCTGTTCTATCCATTCAGCAAGCTCCTCCTATGACAGGCTCTATGTGATAACATTTGGCCTATTAAAGGGCAGGGAAGATCTTCAAATTATTGTTACCATTACAAAAAGTCTCAAGAAGAAAAATGCTATTCATATCCAAAGAAGGAACTGATGGAGACTGAATGCAAATCAAAGCATACTTATACAATACATACTTACACAAAGCATACAATCTTATACGATTGTAAATATGTAACCTAGATCAAATTGTTTACTGACTTAGGGAGAAAATTTGAAACTCAAAATTTTTAAATGGATATTAAGATTTGTCTACACATAATTTGAAAAAATACTATTAAAAACCCAAAGTTAACAATGAATTCTTTTTTTGTTTTTATTAATTTTTTTGCTTACTTTTAGTTTACAAGATTCCATTCCACAAGCCCTTGAGTTTCAAAATTTCTCCCCCTCACTCCTCTCCTCACCCCTCATTGTGGCATGCAAATACTTTCACATTAGACATTATTCAGATTATAAAGAAGAGTTGTAACAGATGGGATGAAGAATGGGAAAGAGGAAATAAAACCAAACAAGAAAAAGAAAGACAGCAGGTAGTTTGCTTCAATCTGCATTCAAACTTTGTTCTTTCTAGTTCTTTCTCTGAATGTAGACATCTCTCTCCATCATGAGTCTTTTGGAGTTGTCTTATAACCCTGCATTGCTGAGAAGAGTCCAGTCTATCAAAGTTTGTCATCACACATATGTTGTGTCTGTAACTGTGTACAAATTTCTCCTGGTTCTGCTCTTCTCACTCAGCATCAGTTGTATGAGCCTCTCCAGGTAATTATGAAGCCCGTCTACTTCTCATTTCTTATAGAACAATAGTATTCCATTAAATTCATATACCACAACTTGTTTAGCCATTCCTCAATTGATGGGCATCTCCTTGTTTCCCAAATCTTTGCCACCACAAAAAGAGCTGCTATAAATATTTTTGTACATATGGGTCTTCCTTCTTCTTCTATGATCTCTTTGGGATACAAATCTAGAAGGGGTATTGCTGGGTCAAAGAGTATGGAAATATTTATAGCCCTTTGGGCATAGTTCCAGATTGCTCTCCAGAATGATTGAATCAGTTCACAACTCCATCAACAATGCATTAGTGTTCCAATTTTTCTACATCCTCTCTAGCATTTATCATTTTCTTGTTTTGTCATTTTAGCCAATCTGACTGGTGAGATGTGGAATCTCAGAGTTGTTTTGATTTGTATTTCTCTTATCAACAGTGATTTAGAGCATTTTTTCATATGCTTATAGATACTTTAATTTCTTCTTCTGAAAACTGCCTGTTAATATCCTTTGACCATTTATAAATAAGGGAATGACTTGTAGTCTTACAGATTTGACTCAGTTCCCTGTATATTTTAGAAATGAGGCCTTTATCAGAGACGTTGGTTGTAAAAATTCTTTCCCAGTTTTCTACTTCCTTCTTTTTTTTGTTTTGTTTTTTTGTTTCTCACACTGTTTCTCACACTTCATCTTCATGATATTTATATCAATCAGCCTCATGCTGGAAATGCTCTATATCCCTACTTTTGACTACTGGAGTCTTGGCTTCTTTCAGGGGAAAATTCAGCTTGAATTCCATTTTGTGCCTTTCCCAGTCCCACCCTCTGCAAGTACCATCCCTTTGAGATTACTTTCCATCTACCCTGCATATATCTTGCATACAATTATTCACAGGTTATCTCCCTCATGAGCATGTAAACTTTTTGAGGGTAGGGATCCATGTTTTTGCCTGTTTTTATTTCCTCAGCACTTAATAAATACTAAACTATATGAAAAGATTTGTTAATAAATATGAATTATGAGAAAGAAGTATCATGACCAAGAAAATGAAGAGTTTTCTAAGAAAACTGCTTTTGACATGAAGGGAACTGAATGATGAACACAGACTTTAAAAAGATCTATTCCAAAGATGGAAACAAGGGCAGGCAACGGAGGATACCAATAACAACACAAGAGGCTCCTACTAAAAGAACATGACAGAATTCAGACTGGGGTGAAGTTGATAAGAAAAGTCAAGGATCGCAAAAAGGAATTTTAAAGATACATGGAGTAAAAAAGGGGAAAAAGATGAAAAGATAAGACTGCTATCTAGGTGGAGGGTGAATGATAACTGATAACAAAAAGAAAATACTTAGAGATGCCCAACTCTAAATTTCCTTCTGCTTTTACTGGCAAAGCCAGACCAGAGAATACGACAGATATAGTTAGTCAGTATTTTAGCAAAGTATATATTTGATAGTCTCCTACGCCATTCTTGTGGAAACGATGGAAATGTGTGCTGAGTGATTAACCAACTATTATTCATTAAGCATCTACTAAGTTCCAAGTACTGGACTAGAAATGCAAAGACAAAAAAAAAAGTCTCTGCCCTTAAAGAGTTTTACATTCTACCGGGAGGAAAACATGTAGACATATAAATAAGTACATAATATATATGTGAAGTAAGTACAAGGTAACAAGTTTAGAAAGAATCAGGTCTTTCCAAACTAAACAAGAGTAGGATAAAGGATGGGTGTTGGTAAGCACAAAAGAGAGAAAAGGTTCATTCAAAGGAGAAGCAGGAAAAAATCAAAGGTAAACTTCTGCTACTTCACAATTTTGTCAAGGGCCAGTCAAATTCATTTCCTTAGTTGTCAGACTTACTGGAAATAAAGTTTAAAAAAAAGAAGGAAAAGAGGATCCCTTATTGGGGATAGTATGCAGGAATTCCTGTACAGGTTGGAATAGATGACTTCTGAGACGCATTTAGAGTCTGAGGGCATCACAACCATCCAGTCGCTATTGTTAAGAGGATAAAATTATAGAAATAGATGGGATTTAACTTAAAGTCAATAGGGATCTGAAGATGATATTTTCATGAGGGAACTAGGGAAGCTGGAGGAGAGAAATCTCAAGGAAGTAGTAACAGGGAGCATATTAAAAAATGTAAAACAATGGTAATTTAATGACTTTGCTGTAAAATGCTAAATATAAATTACTAAAATGATCTGGAACATAGAGTCTTTCTTAGTCCAGAATAAAGTTTGTTTAATTTAAGCAATTTAAGGATATGTCCTGGAGCCAGGACGAGTGAGGTTCAAATTCCACCTCAGACACAAATCTGCCTCTCTCAGTTTCAGTTCCCTGCTTTGTAAAACAAGGAGATTGGACTCCTTGGCCTTCAACATCTTCCAGTTCTAAATCTATGATCCTATGATAAAATCTTATTGATAAATTTAACAATACTGATTTAATACAAAAATTCCTAAAATAAAATGAAAAAGAATTCTTTTAAAATCCTAATCACTAAAGTAACTGGCAAAAGATTTAATATGAATTTTTCTTCAATATTGAAATAAAAACCACATGAGTAAATTAAGCGATTTGATAACATTTGATCATAATTGTGATACAAAATGAAAAGGGTAGAATGTCCCGGTTAAGTATTGATTGGAGTGTTTGGATTTTTTTATTATTTTAAATATATGAAGGACAAATTCACAATGGCTTTTTTACATTCACAGTGCTGCCTGTGAAACAACACTTAATTTTGCTTAACCAAGAGAAAAATAAAATGGAAGCAATTAAAATTATTCAGGCTAGGACTGCCAAAATTAATTTTATATTAATAAGATTTCAGGTCTGTTGGTTATTTGAAGTACAATACTATAACTGAAACCAGAACTATCTTTCAATTTCATTAGACAACCAGAAGAATTAAGTTAATCAAAACTAATCCCATAATGGAAATTAAAAAGTAATGACTGTCTTATATATAGTACAGTAGATGGATTACAATTTTAGGAAGAATGAACGAATTACTAAAAGATAATGCTGGAAAAAATGGGAAAAAAGTTGGGAGGAGGGTTAATACTGGTAAAAGAGGAACTCTGCTTCTAAAAGCTAGGGAAGAAAGATTAAAGCAGACAGTTGAATTGCAGAATGTTCAGAGTATTTAAAAAGTCTAAAACATAGGCTGAATAAGATAGCTGCAGAAATACTTTAGTAATCCTCTTAGTAGCTTAATGAGTCACAAATTCATTACATCAAAACATATCCTTCTGCTATAATTTTTTAATATGATTTTCAAATTTATAAGTTGCCTTTTCTCTCTCTGATTTAGGGAAAATGAGGTACCTAGTTGGCATAGCAGATAGAGTACTGAAACTGGAGTCAGGAAGAACTGAGTTCCAATCCAATTTCATGCACTTCCCAGTTGTATGATCCCGGGCAAGTGACTTAACCTCTTTGTCTCTGTTTCCTCATATCTCCCAGAGTTGTTGTGGGGCTAAAATGAGATAATGTTTGCAAAGTGTCTTGCAACCTCTACAGTGACATATAAATGATAAACAGAATAGCTAAAATAAAAGGATGAACTATGTGCCAGAAATGGAAAAGACTTGTAATCTTCAGAAAGAGAACAAAGGCAAAAAGATGGTCCCCATAATGACCACATAGTCATTTCATCTTTATACTGAGTTCTCTTCAGTTATGTGTTGGCAGTGAATAGAGTACAGGGTTTGGAGTCAGGAAGGTTTTCCAGAGTTCAAATCTGGCCTCAGGTGCTTACTAGCTATGTGACCCTAGATGAGTCACTTAACTCTGCTGCAGTTCCTCATCTGTAAAACAAGCTGGAGAAGAAAACGGTGAAGCACATCCGTATCTTTGCCAAGAAAACTACAATTGAGGTCAGAAATGACAACCACAAAGGCTTCTTCTAGGTAAGATTTCAGCTGTGACTTCAAAGAAGCTAGGGAACCAACGAGGCAGTAAGGAGGAGAAAGAACATTCCATGCACTGGAGTCAGCCAGTGAAATGCTGAGTCAGGAAAAGGAGTGTCTTTGGAGAGGAACAGCAAGGAAGTCAGTGTTGATGGATTGAAAAGAGTATACTGGAGTAAGGAAGGTGTAAAAAGATTGCAAAAGTACTGAGGAGGGAGGTATAAAAGGGCTCGGAATGCCAGACAGAAGATTCTCTATTTGATCTTGAAGTGACAGGGAACGGTGGAGTTTACTGAATACAGGTGTGACATGGTCAGAGTTTGATCACTTTGATGGGCTGCAGAGAGGACAGATTTGTGGCAGGGACTGAAGGTTTAGCTAGCCCAGAGAGCACATAAAATGGAATAAGGATGAACAAGCCTGGAAAGATTATGGAGAGCCTTGAATGCCAAAAAGAGAGTATTTGAACCTATAAATCAAACATTAACAAGCATTTACTAAGCACCAACTATATATGAGGTTATGTACAAAGCTCTGGAAATACAAAGCCAAAAATACTTGCTCTCTATATTTATATTCTATTAGAGATTCAACATGTATACATATATAAAGAAAAACGCAAAAAAACCCAAACAGGTAGTGGTCACATACTGTTAAAAAGAAAGAAAGATAAGGAGTTCTGTTTTAGACAAGCTGAATTTGAGATACTTAGAGGTTATCTTGTAATGTCTGAAATATCCAATAGGCAAATGATGATAGGAGACTAGTGAAGTAGAGAGAAAGAGTGAATGTGTGTGCAGTTGGCACAGAGATAAAAGGAATCTAGAGAAGCTAATGAAATCAATTAGAAAAAGAAGAGCGCTAGGGAGAAGCCTTGGGGTACATGCATGCAAAAGGGGGTAGGCAAGGATGATAATCAGGAAAGAACATTGAGGAGCAGTCAGTTAGAATAAGAAACCAGTAAAAAGGAGTGTCATGAAAATCCCTGGAAAAGAGAGGGGTAACTAGCAAGAAGATGTTCAATAGCAACTAATATTACAGAAAGATAAAAATCCATAGCATGAAAGAACAACCAGCAGCCTTTAGATGATATTATAATTACGGATAACAAAAAATTATAACCATAATCATAACAAGAGCATTTATATATAGCATTAAGAATTGAAAAGTGCTTTACAAATATCAATTTTATCTGCAAAACACCCTCGACAAGAAAGTGCTATTATTATTATTACCATTTTTCAGATGAGGAAATGGAAGCTGGCAGAAGTTAAACGACTTGCCCTAGCTCACAAGGCTAGGAAGTGTTTGAAGCTGTAATAACATGTAATGACTCAGTCATTCCTGACTTCGGCTCCAGCCCTTCAACTCCAATGCACCACCTTTCCCAAAGCCCTCCTCAATGCCAGGCCCATCACTTC
>JAQQSW010024294.1:0-10116 GCA_028646575.1 Pseudocheirus occidentalis | reverse complement strand
TCACTGTCACAATATGTCCACTAGGAAGATGTCCTGTATAATCACACATCCACAGCCTGTATTGAATTGATTGTCCTTCCAGAGGGGGTGGGTGACAAGGGAGGAATCGAAAGAATCTAGAATTTAAAGCTCTTCAATACCTGCAACTAGGAATTAAGATATACAGGGGCTGGGATAGGGAGACCCTTCCTGCCCTACCAGAAAGTAAGAGAGCAGAGCAGGGAAGGGGCTTTACAGTGGGATTGCTCTTTTAGGGTTGGGGCAGGGGCAAGATGGGGAAAAAAATTGTAATTCAAAAATGTAATGAAAATGAATGATGTAAACAAGAAAACAAAAAATATTTTTAAAAATTGTATTAAAGGGCAGAAATCATAAAAGGGAGAAGTCATGGACTATTAATATTAAAAAAAGGGAACTAAGAAAACATTAACTACCAACTGATATGCCTACTTTCAGATACGTAGATTGATGAATTGACTATAAACCCTAATCAAAGACACCCTCAATGCATGTATAGATTAGCCTTATAATGATTATATATACTTTCAGATCTGAAAGTAAGATTGAAAGTAATCTAAAAGTATATTATATATAATCTTTATGAGACTAATCTATAAATACATTGAGGACATCTTTGATTAGGGTTTATGGTTAATTTATCTATCAACAAGTATTTATTGGTTGCCTGCTATGCACTAGGCATTGAGATCTGGTGCTGAGGATACAGTCTTAGCCTTTAAGAAGTTTAGTTTGTCAGAGGAGAATACATGTGCTAAATATTTACAAAGTATAAAAGGTCAGTTGTTGAGAGACCTCATCAACAATTGGGATGGAGGAATTGGAAAGCCTCTTATAGAAGGTAAGATGATAGGAAAGCCCAGAAGCGATATTCTACAGTACACTACATGTTTACCATAATACAATTGAAGAGAAGATATGATGAATGTAAGGGACAATTCTGATCATTGCTTATTAACTATAAAAAAAAAAGCATTTGATTCAGTAGAGCAAAACACCTTAAAAGGCTCTCCACCAATTGGGTCTCCCCAAAGCATATGTCAAGATTATTTAACATTAGTGACTTGGAAGATTTAACACCAAAGGCAAACTTGTTTGAAATCCTCTGATCATTAATATCCATCAAGGAATAAAACAAAGAGATGGGCTTCCAAAGATGATCACTACTGTTAAGGGGAAGATTCAATGCCAAGTTCAAGTTAAAGAGGACTTTCCTATAGGTGATATGTTTCAGATTTTCCTTTTTCAGATGACATTCTGCTGATTGCATTGACCCCTGAAACATTATAGAACTTCCTAAACGAGTCCATAATTACTCTTAAGAGTTTGGCTTAATCCTGCAGACAGGAAAAACTAAATAGATAAAGAATGCCTATAGTCTAGTTTAGGGATTCTTTACCTGGGGTCCTTGGATACCCAAGGAATCATAGATAGATTTCAGGGGGATCCTGGGAACTTGAATTGAAAAGAATGACATTTTTATTTTCGCTAGCTCATTTCTCACAACCTTGGGACTTCTTCCCCCTCCCCCCCTTTTTGGAGGAGCGAAGGCAGGGCAATTGAGGTTAAGTGGGGTTAAGTGACTTGCCCAAGATCGCATGTCTAGTAAGTGTTAAGTGTCTGAAGCCACATTTGAACTCGGGTTCTCTGGACTCCAGAGAGGGTACTCTATTCACTGAGCCACCCAGGTGCCCCAACCTTGGGACTTCTCTACTTAAACTCTCCACCATGCCCCAAATCATCCTTGAGGGCTGAGGCTGTGTTTCTTTTTTAATGTTTCCATTCTCAGTGCTTTGCATGGCAGCTAATACATAGCAGGTACTTCATAAATGTTTATGGACTAACTTCTAACTAAAATTTGTTATTTTTATCAGTTATGAACATAGACCAAAATATAAACAACATTATTCTAATAAATGGTCCATGGACTTTGCCAAATTGTCAGGGGCTCAGGACACACCAAAAATGCGAAGAAACCCTGCTCTAAATCAACATGCAGTTGGATGGACAACCTCTAGAGTTCATCCACCAGTAAATATCTGGATAAGAAACCCTGTAACTGCACAATGAGTTGGATCTAGAATTGAACAGGAAGGGTGGAGATGGATTACCTTTGGGCAATAGCAAGTGACCCCAAGCTATCCCCTGGAACAATAGTCTGTTTTTATAATACACTCAGTCTTCTTTCTGAAGAACTGAAGTTGAGAATCACTCTAGGAAATGAGGTGGCAAAGTAAATAGAGTCAGGGAGATGAGTTCAAATCCACCCTCAGGCACTAACGGACTGTGTGACCCTGAATAAGTCACTGAACCTGTCTGCCTCAGTTTCCTCAATGAGAAAATGAGGATAATAATAGCACCTATCTCCCAGGGCTATTGTGAGGATAGGTTACAACAGTAATGTAGAACACTTGGCGAAATGCTTAGCGTATATAGCAAGCACTTAATAAATGCTCGTTTACTTCCTTTTCTCCCAAAGAACAATACATAGGTTCATGGTGGGACGTGGGGTGGGGGGGAGGAAGGGCTGCTATATCTTGCAAAGAATTAACAAAGAAGTAAATTAAAGGATGCCATTGACAAAGAATGTGTAATTCTAAAAGAAGATTGGGCTGATCATAATGACAAATAGAGGGAAAGCCAATTGACAACTACTGTGCTCCATGGGTATTGTCTCTATATCAACAGAAAACAAGGAAGCTCCCCAGTGTGTGGGTGGACCTCTTATGGTGAGGATATGGAGATGGCTTAGTGGACAGAAAATGGGGCCTGGAGTCAGGAAAACCTGAGTTTAAATCTGGCTTCAGACACTCACTAGCTGTGTGACCCTGGGCAAGTCACTTAACCTCTGTTTGCTTAATCCACTGGGGAAGGAAATGGCGAACCACTTCAGTATCTTTGCCAAAGAAAACCCCATATGGGGTCACAAAGAGTCAGATACTACTGAACAAACCAGAGTGGGCAAGCACAGATGGATTGTGACCTGTATTGTCAGAGAAGGATTGCCCACATTCATGAGACTACAAATCCCCTCGAGTGTCGGAGAATACTTTGGAAAGGTCAGACTTGCCAGTCTCTGAGTCTATGAACTTGACTTCTTTCTTTTTTCAAAGTACTCCTTCTCTCTAGTAAGCTAGTTTTTAGGGTGCCTTCCTTTGCTCAGGTGCTTAGGTATCTGTTCTGTCAAGAGCATATGGAAGCAAGCCAGAACAATAGACTCTGACCTATTTAATAGCTGGCACTAAGTCTTTGCCTTGAGTGGTCTCAGTGTCCTTAGAACCCTAAATCCTGGGTACCCTGCTGCCTTATATGTACTATGGCTCACAAACACCATGATGTTTTCAGAACTCTTGTATACACCCTCTGAGATCCTTGATTTGCAGCTGCTTTTTTGTGTGTGTGTGTCCCCACAACTGATGTTGGGGTAGATTGTTAGTGGGTCTAGGACCATACTTTTATCTCTATTGGGAATAGAAACTTGGTAGAAGTTCTCTTTTCTGGCTTAGGTTGGCATCTAGTCTTAAAAAGTTGACATGGGCACTGAGAGGTTATGCTATTTGTCCACCCATGGTCAACCAGGGTATTATGTGTCAAAAGTAGGACTTTAGAAATCATCTAACCCAAAAATGTCAAACAGCCAGCCACTGGAACCAGATTAAAATGTAATTGGGAAATATTTAACAAAAGGAATAAAAATGCAATAAAACATAGATAACAATGCATTTAAAAATTAAGTCAGTATGTTGTCAGCTAGGATTCTTAACATATGGATTAGCAGCCCCCGACTCTGTTTGACACCACCAATCTCATCTAACATATCTGAGTAGAATCCATTCAACAACATTCTTGACAAAGGATCATCTAACATCTTGAAAACCTCCAGTTATGGAGAATCCAGTATGTGCTAAGTCTACTGGTTCCATTATAGACCGATCATTTAAAATTGCTGTGAGGTTCTTCCTGAGATGAAAGTAGCATCTATCTCTCTGCAGTTTCCATGCTGTATTGCCACTAGGGACAAACATGGACAGGGCGTGGCAGGGAAGTCCACAGTGCAGCCTGGGTGAGAAATGAGGCCGTGGATGGCCGGGGTACACTCCTTATATTATTGATAAGTAAATAATTAGGTTTAAGAACAAAAAGTCTCATCATTTGGTTTCTGTAAATAGAAACAGGTTGAGACTTGAAAGGAGAATGTTGGATGGGGGAGAGGTTTCACCTTCCAATAGATTTCTCTCTTGCATCTTTATCTTTTAAATCCCTAGCCCCCTTAATCGTCTCAATCAATAATTACACCCAGCCAAGCTTTCATCTTGGATCACTTCCACCATTTGTTGCCTTCATTCCTATACATGTATTGCTGAACAAAGGAAGAAATAATCATGCCACTCTTCTTGCTGTTACATAAAATGAATGTTTTATAATCTTAATTGGGCCCTCACCACTGCTTGGCAATCTTTCTACATCTCCCTTATCAGCTCACTATCCCACTCTCCATGGAGACTGTTCCAAACCTTTTCTTTGATCCTTAAATCTCCCTTTGTTCACCCCTCCCCCAATCTCTCAGTTGATAACCTTGCTCTTATTTTACAGAAAAAAAAATGAGCTCTGTGAGCTCCCTCTTCTTCCTTCTTCCTCATCTGTTACTTGGCCTTCTGCCACTCTTTCCTCCTTCACCCCTGTTTCACATGATGAAGTGGCTTTGCTCTTTACCAAGGCATAATGCCATTCAACACAGTACACTTGATGGCCCTCCATGACTCAGCATGGCATGTATCACAGCTGTGAACTGGGCTGGAGTTCAAAGCTGCAAGATATCTGTGATTGATATGCCTGTGTACCTTTAGACCTGGGAACACGGTCCCTGTAACAAGGGAAAAAGGGAACACACGTGGTCACACAGGCCTATAAATGGACAGGAAGATGTTATATTCCCTTAACCCTTCATTAATGTAACACCAATCAAGGGAGTATACCTGAGGGCTACTGCTGTGAATAATTTTAAGGGTCTAATTTAAGGGTATAATGAGCACTCTATTTACTTAAAACTAACCTTTGAGTGAAGAAACCGAAGCATAACATAACAACTTATTACCAGGGTGGCCACAAGGCCTAAAACAAAACATACCATTCAGTAACATAGCACAATATATAATAACATAGCATACTCCCCACCTAATACATTCTTTGAGGGGCCAAAATCTTTGGGGTATAAGCAACCAGCTCCTCCTCCCTCAGGTACTGTTCCAAAGTACTTGTTTATATAACCAGGGGATCCTTGGCCAGGGTCTTCCCTTAACACAGCACATCCCTAGGGGTAGCAACACCGTCCACCCCTAGGTCACGGTAGGTTACAGTCCCCTCAATCCAAACAGAATGTCCAAGTAAAGTCCTCTTGGGGAGTGTGTCTTTCTCCCCACACTGCTATTGTAGGCTCCCACCTGGCACTCTCAGGTGCACACATGCTCTAATGAGCCAAAGAGTTTAAGTCCTAACACAGCTCCAGCCCCCGCTTCTAAGTCCTAAAGGGCAACTGGGTAACAAAACCAATAGAGTGGGTCCCCTGGGGCCACGGCACTTCTCTCATCCCACCATAGACAACTCCACCCCCTGGATCCCAACACATCCCAGGGGGACACAGCAGGTAAGCATGCTCACTGCTCCTGCCATGCTGCAAAGCTTGCATCTTGACCTGGGGCCAAGTCCCAAGTCCTATGGCTCCTTCTCCTGCAAGTCTGTGAACCAACAGCTTCTGGCTCCTGCCTGGATCTGACGCAGGCAGCTCTCTCCTCCTGTTCCATGTCTTATCTCACAAGGGAAGGGACTGCTCTACTCTAAGCTCTCCCTGCTCCTCCTGCCTGAGTCCAGGCACAGCAGGTTCCAGGGGCTCCTGCTCTCAGCTTCTGTCTCTGGCCTGAACCAACTCCAGGGTAGCTAATCCAACCCCCCCCCACACACACACATACACCCACCTTACATGGGAAGGGGCGGCTCTGGTCTGGACTCTGGACACAACACAATAATACAACAATTGAGAAATAACAGATAACCATCCCAGTCTCACTAAACTCCATACTTTCCTCAAAAGTGTTAACAATCTTACTTTCTATCAGTCCAGTGTTCTAGTGTTCTTACAATGGCTGGTATTAGAGGTCTCTTCTCTAACCCTTGATGAGTGATTCACATTCACAGCTGGGGGGGGGGGAGGAGGAGGGAGTCCCTTGATAATGACTAAATCTTTCCATGAGCAAGCCCTGAGGCAATATCTCATCTCAGAATATATATATTTCAACTAATAGGATCAGAGCCAGAAGGCACCAAAGCCCTTGGACTCAGTACAGCTATGAATCACCAGGGTTCAAAAGAGATTGATCCTTCAGATGTTTACAATTTAGCACAAACCTGGGAAACTGAACTCCCACAAGAAGGAAAAAAAATAACACAAAAATCCCACCTTGCTTGCGCTCACACAAGGCTGACCCCTCTACTTGATCAAGAGATCCCATTCCATCTCATCTCCAACAGGTTCCCCGCCTCTGTCCTCCTCACTCCTTCCACTTATTTTCAATCTCTCCCTGTTGGTTCTTTTCCTACTGCCTACATACCTAACCATATCTCCCCCATCCTGAAAAAAACCCTCATTTGACCCTTCCATCCCTGCTAGCTATTACCCTATATCTCTTCTGCCCTGTATAGATAAACTCCTTGAAAAAACCATTCACAATAGGTGCCTTCACTTCCTCTCCTTTCACTCTCTTCTGAACCCATTACAGTCCAGCTCCTGGCCTTTTCGTTCCATTGACATTGCCCTCTCCAGAGGTACCAGTGACCTCTTAGTTGCCAAGTCCAATGGCCTTTTCTCAATCCTCATTGTCCTTGATCTCTTTCCAACCTTTGGCACTGATAATCACTCTCTCCTCCTAGACATTCTCTCTTCTCTAGGTTTTCAGGACACCAATCCTTTGCTGGATTCTCCTCCAGATCACACCCTTCCACCATAGGTACCATCCTGGGCCCTCTACTCTTCTCCCTTTACTCTCCTTCACTTGGTGATCTCAGCAGCTACCATGGATTTAATTACCATTTCTGCACTAATGATTCTCAAATCCACCTTTCCTGTCCCATTCTCTCTATTGACCTCCAGTCTCCCATCCCCAGCTGCTTTTGAGACATTTCAAATAGGATGTCCAGTAGACTCAATGTGTCTAAAACAGAACTCATTATCTTTCCCCCTAAAGCCTCCCCCTATCTCCTACCTTCCCTGTTACTGTAGAGGGCACCACCATCTTCCCAGTCGCTCATGTTTTTAGCCTGGGACTCCTCACTATCTCTTACCTGCTATATCCAATCCGTTGCCAAGGCCTACTGATTTCACCTTTGAAACATCTCATGAATATGTTCCCTTCTCTCCTCTGACACAACCCTCATTTTAGAACAGAACATCCTCACCTCATGCCCGGATTCCTCTCCCTACTCCAATCCATCCTCCATTCAGTCACAAAAGAGATTTTCCTAAAGTGCAGATCCAATCATATAACCTCTCAATTCGGTAAACCACAGTGGCTCCCTATTGTATCCAGGGGCAAATACAAAATGCTCTGTTTGGTATTCAGAGTCCTTCACATAACCCAGACCCCCTCCTACCTTTCCAGTCTTCTCAAACCTTATTTCCTACCACATACTCATTGATCCAGTGACCCTGGCCTCCTGATTGTTCTTTGAACAAGACACTCTATCTCTCAGCTGTGGGTGTTTTCTCTAGCTATCCACCTTTCGTGGAAGGCTCTCCCTCCTCCTCCTGCCTATTGACCCTCCCACATTTCCTTTAAGTTCCAAATAAAATCTGATCTTTCATAGGAAACTTCTCCTAATCCCTCTAAATTCTAATGCCATCCCCTCTGTTATTTCCTATTCATCTTGTATTATAGCTTGTTTCATATATATTTGTTTGCATATTGTCTCTTGTTAGATTTTAAGTTCTTTGAGGTCATGGACTGTACTTTGCCTCTTTTTGTATCTCTAGCATTTAGCACAATGCATAGCACATAGTAGGGACTTAATAAATCTTGACTGATTGATTGGATGAATGTAACTACATGATGGTGGTCATTTTAGGGGGGAACCTAGACCTGCCGGTGTAAGAGCAGGTTGGAAAGAATGAGCCAGCCCAGAGAATCAGGAGGTGTCCACACTCTCTACAGAGCAAGTGTGAGGTGCTGCAGTCTGGGTGGCACTAAGAACCACATGGAGGAAAAAGGGTACATTTCCAGGTCTGCTTTATGCTAAAATGGTCTTCCTTAGGTCTAATGTCTCTAGATCTTTCTCAGACCTAGAGTCACGCTAAGTCCACATTCCCTTCCCTTCCTACCCCTCCCTGCTGTCCTTACAATCATGTAATAGAAGCTCATACTTGACAAGACCGTTGTCCACCTTTGCTAGAAAGTCAAGTCATTGACTGAGAGTGTCAGGACATCCCTTGGAAAAGGAAAGCACAGTCCCTTGATTTGGTCACTATTTGCCTAATTAAAAGTCTCATTTTATACCAAGAACCTTCTAAAGAGCCTGATTTGTAGATTTTCAGCCAGCTTCTTTAGTTAATAGCACTGGCCTCTTAGTAAAAGGAACTGAGTTGGCCAATTTCCTTAATCACATTCTCACTGCTGACACTTGCAGGGTCTGTTGACCTATGGTGACTTCAGAGGGCTACTGATAAGGCACACTTCCTGTTTCTAGCAGAGAGGTGCTAGGATGGAGGATGTTTCAGAGAGAGTCAAGTCAACGAGCATTTATTAAGCGTCTACTGTGTGCTGTATACTTTGCTAAGCACTGATGATAAAAAGGCAAAAAAATAAATAAATAAAGCAAACACCTGCCTTTGCTTTCAATAAGTTTACAGTCTAATGGGAAACAACATGCAAACAACTGGGTATAAGTGATATAGACAGGATAAACTGGAGATAATGTTTAGCATTGAGCGGGGACTGGGTGACTTTCTTAAAAAAATATTTATTTTTAGTTTTCAACATTCACTTACATAAGTTTTTAATTTTTTCCCCCTTCTCTCCTCATTCCCCAGGATGGCCTGCAATCTGATATAGGCTCTACACACATTCCTATTAGACATATTTTCACATTAGTCATGTTGCATAGGAGAATTATAATGAATGGGGAAAACGATGAAAAAGAAAAACAAAACAAAACAAAAAAGGAAATAGTCCACTTTATTCTGCATTGTGACTCCATAGGTCTTTCTCTGGAAATAACTGGCATTTTCCATCATGTGTTCTTTGGAATTGTTTTGGGTCCTTGCCTTGCTGAGAAGAGCTGAGTCTATCAAAATCAGTCCTCACGTACTGTGGCTGTTACCGTGTACAATGTTCTCCTGGTTCCTGATGCTCCCCTCACTCAGCATCAGTTCATGTAAGTCTTTCCAGGTTTCTCTGAAGTCTGCCTATTCATCATTTCTTATAGCATAATAGTATTCCATTATATTCATATTCCACAACTTGTTTAGCCATTTCCCAATTGAAGGGCATCCCCTAAATTTCCAGTTCTTAGCCACCACAAAAAGAGCTATAAATATTTTTGAATGTGTGGGTCCTTTTTCCCATTTTTTTTTTATCTCCTTGGGATACAATCCTAGAAGTGGTATTGCTGGGTCAAAGGGTATGCACATTTTTATAGCACTTTGGGCATAGTTCCAAATTGCTCTCCAGAATGGTTGGATCAGCTCCTGGTTCCACCAACAATGAATTAGTGTTCCAACTTTCCCACGTCTTCTCCAACATTTATCATTTTCCCATTTTGTCATGTTAGCCAATCTGACTGGTGAGATGTGGTACCTCAAAGTTGTTTTGATTTGCATCTCTCAATAGTGATTTAGAGCATTTTTTCATATGACTAAAGATATCTTTAATTTCTTCCTCTGAAAACTACCTGTTCATATCCTTTGACCACTTATCAATTGGGGAATGATTTGTATCCTTGTAAATCTGACTCAGTTCTGTATATGTTTTAGAAACAAGACCTTTATCAGAGACACTAGTTGTAAAAATTCTTTCACTGGGTGACTTTCTTATAAAAGATAGAACTTTAACT
>JAQQSW010024293.1:0-10117 GCA_028646575.1 Pseudocheirus occidentalis | reverse complement strand
CTTCTATGCTAAGTTTTCTATTAAGTTTTGATCTTTTTATGACACAATCCTGAAAGTCTGCCAATTAATTGAATATCTTTTTTTTTTTTTCATTCAGGATTTCACTCATTTCATTAACTTTGCCAGGTATTATATTTTTGGCCACAACCCCAGTTATTTCCTCTTCAATATGTAGTGGTCCAAGACCTTCAGTCTTTTAGTGTAGCTGCTTCTAGGTCTTGTATAATTCTAACTGTGCTTCCATTATATTTGGATTTTTTTTTCTTGTTGATCATGATATTATTTGGCTATGATATTTCTGTAGGTTTTCATCCTGAAATCTCTTTCAGGTGGTGATAGGTAGATTTTTTTTTCCTATTTCTACTTTCCCATATTATTTTAAAACTTTGAGGCAATTTTCTTTAATTATCTCTTGTATTATTGTATCAAGATTCTTTTTTGATCATAGCTTTCAGATAGTCTAATTATTCTTATGTTTTCTCTTCTTGATCTGTTCTCCAGATCAGTTTTTCTTATGTTTCACATTCTCTTCTATTTTTCCATTCTTTTTCTTTTCTTTTCTTTTATTATTTCTTGGCCTCTTATAATCATTGGTTTCCCTTTTCCCAATTCTAGTTTTCAAGAAGTTGTTTTCTTTCTTAAGATTCTGGATCTTCTTTTTCAGGTGGTTGGCTTTCTTTTCCTAATTTTCTTGGCTTCCTTGGGTTGTTCTTATTTTTAAAAAAATATTTCCTCAATCTCTCTAATTTGATTTTTAAAGTTTTTTTTTGTTTTATTTTTTTTAGTTTTTCTAGGAATTCTTTTTGGGCAGGTGACCATTTGGCAGGTGACCTCTTTGGGTAGATTAGGCTCTTATAAGTGCCCACAGCTAGCAGCATCCTACCCTCCACTGCTTCTGCACTCACTGGTCTCCCAGCACAGCTGGGCCTGGTATCCCTTAGCAGCAGAGGTTCCTTCAATCTTCCCCTGCTCAGATATCTGACCCCTCTGTACTGCCTGTGAGTCGAGAGATACATAATTAAGGTCTCTTATCTGAGTCCTGGATCAGGTCTAATTGGCTCACCACAGCTGAGGCTGAAGCTGCCACCCCGCCCCACTGCCCCCAGGGCTTCTTGTTTTCTGTTTCATTGGATATAGTCTAGAGGCGTTTCCTCTTCACTCAGGTCAAACCTTAGTCCTGGGATCATTCTTTGGATCTTCTCCAGCTGTTTCAGGAGGACCACTGTTCTGTCTCAACTCTTGGGGTTTTTTGTTGGAATTGTTTTGTTGCTGCTTTACACTCACCATGAGACATTCTTCCGTCTTGTTTGTGTAGGAAATCTGGAGAGCTGGGAATTTTCTGACCGACTGAGCCATCTTTTTGCCAAGGCCTGTTGATCTCACCTTTGCAACATCCCTTGAATATACTCCTGCTCTTCTGCCCTCTGCTGCTGCCACCACTCTAGTGTAGGCCCTCATTGCCTCATACCTTATATCACATAATAGGGTACTGGGGGGTCTGCCTGACTCAGGTCTTTCCCCACCAAACCATTCTTCATCTAGCCATTAAAATGATTCTTCCTAATAATGTCACCTTCCTACTCAATGCACTTCCTATTGCCTCTAGGAACAAATACAAAATGGTCTATTTGGCTTTCAGAGTCCTTCATAACCTCTAGTCTTCTTATGCCTTTTTCCTTAATGCATATTCTTCCATCCTGTGACTCTGGCCTCCTGGCTATTCTACAAGTAAGACATTCCATCTCAGCTCCTGGAATTCTCTCTCTCTCTGGCTGTCTCCCCTGCCTGGAATGCTCTCCCCCTTCCACTCCAACTACTGACTTCCTGGCTTCCTTTAAGTCCCAATTAAAATCCCACTTTCTATAGAAAGCCTCAGCCCCTCTTAGTTCCAATGCTTTCTCCAATTTATTAATTCCTGTTTCTAATTTAGCCTGCATATGACTTGCTTGCATAGATTTGTTTGCGTGTTGTCTCCCACATTAGATTGGAAGCTCCTTGAGGGCAAGGGCCATCTTTTGCCTCTTTTTGTATCACAGGTACTTAGCACAGTACCTGGCACTTAATAAAGCACTTAATAAATGTTGAATTGAATTGAATTAAAAATGCCAGGCAGTACAAGTATTATTATCCTCATATTTATGTGAGTAAACTATTGTTAGACGAAGTTCAATAATTTCCTCATACTTCACCTTCCAGATCTGTACTTTTTCATTGGCCATTCCTGATGCTCAGAATGCTTCCCTCTTCTCCTTACCCCCTGTCTTCCATCACATCTCACCTCAAATCCCAGTTTCTGCAGAAGATGATTCTCCACTGATGCCCTCCCTTCTACTCCAAATAAATTTTACATATACATAATTATTTGCGTGTTGTCTCTCATCTGAATGTAAGCTTCTTGAGGGTAGAGACTGTATCGGGGATGGGGAACCTGTGGTGTTGAGGCCACATGTGGTCCTCTACGTCCTCAAGTACAGCCCTTCGAGTCCAAACTTCATAGAACAAATTCCCTAGATGAAAGGATTTGTTCTGTAAAACTTGAACTCAGTCTAAAGACCACACCCAAGGACCTAGAAAGTACCATGTGGCCTTGAGGCTGCAGGTTCCCCACCCCTGGACCATATATTTGCCTTTCTTTGAATCCCGAGAGCTTAGCTAAGAGATAGGCACATAGTAGGCACTTAGCAAAAGCCTGTTGGCTGAATGAGTCACACAGCTATTCAGTTTCAGGACTGGGACCTAATCCAAGGCTTTCTGACTCTGAATTCAGTGCAAATGAAAAATGTGTACAGTTTATATCTGGGTGTATCTACCTTGCTTACACTGATGGAGCACAAGCCTACTGGTTTCACTGATTGGTTCATTCCCCTAAACACACACACACACACTCACACACTCACACATACACACACATACATTCTTCTCTCCATGGTTTCACTTTTTTTCTTATAAAAGGGGGGTCAACCTTATACAAGTAATTCTTATCAAGAGATTATTATTTTCTTCTAAGAAGCCAACTATGTATGTGGTCTTGTGAATCAGATGCTGAGATGCAAGATGGGCTTCTTTTTTTTTCTTGGAACTTTCACTTCTTATTTATTTAATTTTAGTTTTAATGTTTACTTTTATAAGATCTTGAGTTCCAAATTTCTCCCCCTCCCCAAGAAGGCATGCAATCTGATATAGGCTATACATGTACAATTGGAATTAAGTATATTTCCATATTAGTCATGGTGTGAAAGAAGAATCAGAAAAAGAAAAACCAGGAGAAAGAAAAAACAAAAGAAAGAGAAAATCATATGCTTTGATCTGCATTCAGACTCCATAGTTCTTTCTCTGGATGTGGATACATTTGAATCTTTTGGAATTATCTTAGATCATTGTATTGATGAGAAGAACTAAATCTATCAAAGTCAGGCATTGCACACTGTTTCTGTTACTGTGTACAATGTTCTCCCGGTTCTGCTCACCTCACTCAGCATCAGTTCATGTAAGTTGCTCACCTCACTCAGCATCAGTTCATGTAAGTATCTCCAGGTTTGGGTTTTGTTTTTTTTTTTTTTGAAATCCACCTAGTCATCACTTCTTATAGCATAATACTCTTCCATCACAATCCTATACCACAACTTGTTTAGCCACTCCCCAATTGATGGGCATCCCTTAAATTTCCAGTTCTTTGCCACCAGAAAAAGAACTGCTATAAATGTTTTTGTACATATGGGTACTTTCCCTTTTTTATGATCTCTTTGGGATATCTAGTAATGGATCAAAGGGTATGCGCAGTTTTATATCCCTTTGGGCATAGTTCCAAATTACTCTCCAGAATGGTTGGATCAATTCGTAACTTCATCAGCAATGCATTAGTGCTTCCAATTTTCCCACATCTTCTGTGAGGGCTTCTGCTGTATCCTCTTTCAGCCTTATGGTTGGATTCAGCCACAGTAATCAACTTCGAAATTTTCTGCTTTTAAAACCTTTTCCAGCCCTTCCTGTACTGCCGTAGTGACACCATCAGATCAGGGAATCTTAAATCTAGACCTTGAAGGGTCTTCAGAGACCATCTACTCCAACTCATTTTATAGATGAGGAAACTGAGACCCAGGGAAATTAAGTGATTTTCCCAAGGTCACTCAGATGGTAACCAGAAGAGGCAAGAATTGAAACCCAAGTCTTTCAATGACCACAGATGCCTGAAGGTCAAGAAGTGGACAGTATGACGTAGCAGAAAGGAGGCTGAATTTAGCAACAGATGACTAGGATACAAATCCTGACTTTCATATTTATTAGCTGCGTGACCAGAGGCAACTCACTTCAGTTCTCTGAACCTCCATTTTTTTTCCATTGGTAAAATGGGTATAATATAAGTTACATTAAGACCATTCAGTACTGATGATTTGGTTGTACAATAGAAACCCACTGATAACAGAAGTCCTCTGAATGACTTGGACATTCTAAAGGTCAGATCAAATCCCATCAATTAAAGTCATTTCATGCCATGGAAGCCTGGCAAAGCAAAGTCTCTTGAGGTCAGAAATCTGCTGCCTAGCACAAGTTTTATAAAGTAATGATGATTCCTTACATTCCCATAGCACTTAATGGTTTTCAAATCAGTTACATATCCATTTTCTTATTTAATCTTCATGTAAACGCAGCAAAACAGGTCAGCAGGTATTGTCAGCCCTATTTGTTATACAAGCATAGATTTAGAGTCCTTAGAGGTCATCCATCCGCCTCATTGTATAAATGAGCTCAGATCCCAGAGAAGGGAAGTCATTTACCCAAAGATGCGGGGAGTAAAAGTGAACTCAAACCTGGATCCTTTCATTCCAAATCCAGTGCCCTTTCCAATGCATCACCTGCATCCTAAAACAAGAAAGATTACATAATTTGTTCATGGTTATTAGAACCAATAAGTGGTAGGGCTAGACATAAGCCTAGGTCTTCAGATTCCATATCTGGGGGTCATTCTACTGTATCATGCTGTCTCTCAACATTGGCAAAGCCTTTACCATTTGTGTGTGTATGTATATACACATATATACATATGTGTGCATGCATGTGTATATATGTGTTATCAAAAGCCTAGTGACACATATATAAATAAGCAAGAAAAAAAATAAAGGAAACAAAGGATTCTAACATGGGAGGTAAGAAGAAGTAACAAGGTAGTAGATTGCAGAAGGGAGACACAACCAGTGCAAAGACATGGTGTCAAGACATGAAATTTTGTGTGCGAAGACCATCAAGAAGACTAGTCTGGCCAGATAGACTAGTGTGGGCAAAAGAGAGTAAGTACAATGGTGTGAAAAGGTAGTCTAGGGCCAGGTTGTGAAGGGCTTTAAAAACCCGAGTCCCTACTTAATCTCAAAGGCAGTGGGGAGCCACTGGAATTTATTGAGTAGGAGAGGAACATAGACCTACACTGTAGGAAAATGCTGTTAGCAGCTGTGTGGATAGAAGAAGGGAGAGATTGGAGGTGTGGAGACTGATGAGGAAGCTATTGCCATATTGCCAGGCACAATGCAATGAAGGCACAAATAGGGTGACAGGGTGGTGGCCATGTTGATATAGAGAAGGGAACATATGGGAAAGATGTTGTGGAAGAAGAATTTATGATTTGGAAACTAATGCTTAGAGATGAAATAACATTCAATTCAATTTTAAAGAAAAGCCTAGTGACAGTCTCTGTTGTCTGAGGACTGACTTAGCTAAGCACAGAACATCCTATCACTAAGAAGTTGACCACCTCATCTCATTTAATCCTCACCACAGTCCTATGAGGTAGGTGCTATAATTGTTCCCAATTGCACCATATCTAAAAACCTGACATGATAGCAGACTTCAAGTATTTGGAAGGGCTGTCATATGGGAGAATGATTAAACTTGGTGTTGCTTGGCCCCAGAAGGTAGAATAGGAAGAATGGGCAGAAGTTTCAAAGTACTGCAGATTTAAGTGGAACATACAGGAAAATTTCCCAAAGAATAAGAACCAGCCATGAGCAAGTTGGGCTGCCTTGAAAAGTGGTTGGTTCCATGTCACTAGAGATTATGCAGTCATCCATATAATGATGTACTGAATTCATCCTTTATGGGATAGAGTTTTCATTATAAATGTCAGTTGCTATGCTGTTTTGGTCTTTGGGGCTTCCTAAGGTGCTTGGGTCATCTTCTATGTCACCCAGCTGTTCTCTGTGATTTCTCTGCCTTTGTGACCCAGGAATGCTGCCCTAAAGAGGCATCTGTGATATGTGGGGAGAGTCAGTCCTCCTAGTTACTTTGTGTTGGTGTTGGTTTTGTTTTCTGTTTCTTTGTACCTTTTTTTGGCAGGGGGAGGGAGGGCTGATTGTAAGAATACCTGTTACTCATTTCCCTGTTCCTACTTCAAACCCAAGCCTCTGTTTCATCTGTATCCCATTCTCTTCCCTCATCTTCTCTCCACTTCTCATTTTTCTTTCTTATCTCTTCAGTCTCTTTTTCCAAGTTTCTCTTCTTCTCAGCTTTCACTCCCAGACACTTGGCTTTTGTAACCATAAGCAGCCAATGAAAGTGCTATTTTCCTTCTGGTTGGCAGAATGACCAATCACATCACATCTGGTATGATATTTCATTCTAATGACATTGTCCATTCATTGCTTTGTAAATGATGGTGAGAAACTCTGATTGCCCATTTTCATCACTGTTCATAGGTTTTTTCTTTCCTACCAGTCATCCCTTCTCATCTTTCTTCCTTTCCTTGTCTCCTTTTGGTCTCTTCTGTTTTCCCTCTTTCTATTTTCACCCTTTTCCTTTTTTCATTTCTTCCTGAATTTGGTACTATTTTGGATGTTTATGGTTACTAAAAGGGACACACACACACACACACACACACACACACATACACGCGCGCACGCCAAAAAGTGAGTGAATAAGGTCAGTTTTCCAAAGACATTATTTGCCTGTAATGTACACACAACTAAGGAACAACCCTGTCTAGTGGCTTTTGACCCAGGAGACCCTGTCTGTCCCTAACTAGCTACATGACCTTGAGTATTTTTGCTGATTGGGGGGCCTAGGTTTTCTTATCCACAAAAAGAAGGGATTGAACTACATGACTTCAAAGATCCTGTTAAATGCTGCCATTCTTTGAATCTATGATACCCTCATTACTGTGTCTGAATATGTAGAACCCATCATTTCAGCAGTGCTGAGCTGAAAGAGTGTGAATCTCACCAGGCTTTCTGAACTCAAAACCATTCAGTTCAATAGGATCTGACAGCACTTTTATTCCACTTAGCAGCATAGTCTTTCACCTTGATGTTGATGTTTCTGAAGTAAAATAACTGGAAGAGATTCTTAAATTTACTCTACTTATTATCCTTATAAAAATCTTACAATCCTATCTGCCTTAGATTTTGAATCATTTTAAATTCAGCGTGTGGCAGCTCAAAGAAAAGCACTTTGTAAATATCAGCGGGAAATTAAGAAATTGAGTTTCTGATCAATGACATGGGCCAGAGCTGACTCAGTTGTCAATCAGTGACCAACTCAAAAACAGTTACTGTAATCTTTTAAACAGGAGAACAGCTCTGTGTTGTGAAATTTGGAGGCAGAGAAGAGCAGTTACAGTTTAGCTACTGTTGTAACTCTTTATTTCAAGGAAAAGACAGGAAGATTGCCAGTGCAGTAAATCCTTATTTATCTAGAACAGCTTCTGATGAATGGAATGGTGTAAATAACTGCATATTTCTGCTTTAGAGTTTCTTCATATACCACTTTAGGGTAACCAGTTTTCAAAGAACTGAGATATTAAAAATGTATTCTGTTAAAATTGAATTGAACATAATTTAATCTTGGATGACTCACATGATCTGATGCTTCAGGGCTGTCTAATGAACATCAGTTATTATTGTTAACTACTGTTGTAAAAACCAAGTAAAAAATTTAATTGTCTTTGGTTTGTTGTTAGACATTTCTGTGCCAGTAGAATGCATTTGGGATTTTTTGTAACTCTAAACTTTGTGGAAGAAAGCAGATTATAAAAGTTTTTTTTATTGTAACAGTTACTAAAGGAATAGGAGAATCTGAGGGCAAAAACATACAAAGAAGTATGTTGACACAGATACTCTCTGATTAGAGATAGGGTCTAAGCATCATATTCTAAGCCCAGAATTGAGCCACAGGCTTCATCATTTTTTTCTTCGTTGTCTACCCTGTACAGACTTTTAAAATGTTTTTCTCTTGCTCCATTCTCTGCCACATTTGTAATTTCATTGTTTTCTACGTTTGATCTCTTTGATTCCTTTTTACATTGCATATTAAAGCTCACTGATGCCTTCTCATTCTGTGTGATTCTTGTCTGTGTCCACATTTGGTTAAGGTTAAGGATCTAACCAACATCCCAATGACCTTCATTGAGGTAATGTCATTATTTTTCATTTCTTCTGGCAGTATATTAATCACTGGTTATTAGACAAAGTTTTCAGATTTAGAGTATAAATAATTGAATTAATGGTTATAGATGGTCTAAAACTGATTCTACGCACCCTTTGGTGTTTTTCTTGCTGTCACTTTGGAAGACAAAAGGGGCCATAGAGATGGAGGAATGTTTCATATCTTCTATTTGTTTTATAATGAGTTTGTCAGGGCTAAAGAATTGATCAACCTTTAACCAACCTGCTGGTAGTGACCCTGTCCTCAGACCTCAGAATTGGCCTGCTACTGGGAAAAACCAGAACCCTTCCCATCATTATAGAACCTACCAAAGTTTGTGGCATAATGTTATTACTGTTCAGTTGTTTCAGTCTTGTCCCAACTCTTTGTGACACCATTTGGGGTTTTCTTGGGAAAGATACTGGAGTGTTTGGGCATCTTCTTCTCTAACTCATTTTATAGGTGAGGGAATTGAGGTAAACAGAGTTAAGTGACTTTCCCATGGTCATCTAACTAGTAAGTGTCTGAGGCCAGATCTGATCTCAGGGTGAGGAATCTCTCTGACTCCAGACCCAGTGCTCTATCCACTATGCCACCTAGCTACCCTGTTCTTGGCATAATAGCCTCTAATAGCTCAGGATTATTATTTCCATGCCATGACAAAGCATAAGGGGAGATTCATGAACCATAAGATAATGTTTTCTATTTTATTCCAAAATGCATTCTTTATTCCTGTGATTAGTTCAAATCACAGTATTATCCAATTAATGCAGAATTTATATAATATGGTATTGTAGATAGAGCACTGTTGGATTCAGTACTTGATCCACAGAAAATCACTTAATTTCTCAGTGCCCCAGTACTTCTTAAGTCTGTAAATTGTAAAGCAGCTGATGATCTGCATTCATAGAGACCTTTTCCTCACAGGAAGTTTCCTACCCAAATGAAATAAGGGAATCATGGGTCTGACCTCCAGGCCCCCCCCCAAAGTTTGTGTTCTAATTGATCAACATGTGAACATTTTGTAGTTCAAATCTGTTAGGCCATGCAAGTAGACTTTTGTCAAAGCTCAAGTCAGGTTCTGACTTCTATTCTTCTATTTTCTTAAACTTTTTTTCTGCTAAAGGTAATCTTATAGCATCACAGACTTTAGAGCTAGAAGGGGTGTGAGAAATCATTTAGTCCGAACTCCTCATTTAACAGATGAAAGAACAGAAGCCCAGTGAGGTTTGACCTGCGAAGGGATAGAAGGCAGTAGAGCTAGATTTAAATCCAGGTCATCTCCCTCTAATCCAACACTCCTTCCTCCACACCACACAGCCATATCTTCATTGTTTATCTTTTCATAATGAGAGAATTAGATCATTTGAAGTTATAAAATCATATCTTTGGCAGCAGCTTTTCTGATTCTGTTCCTTATTCTTTTCTCAAACCCATACAATGGGCTTTTCCCCACCATCCAAGAAAGCAAACTCCATTGAAACTCCTCTTTCCAAAGTCACCAGTTACCTCCTAATTATTCCATCCATCAAGCTTGTTTCAGTCTTCATCATCCTTGACTTCTCTGTTGATTTTAATAGGACTGACCTGTTCCGCTGCTGGATACTCTCTTCTGTGCTGGCTTTAGATGTAGCACTTTCTTGGGTTCTCTCTTACTCCTCCCAGTACTTGTTCTTTGTCTGCGTTGTGGGTTCCTCGTCTTCTTCCTGAT
>JAQQSW010024292.1:0-10117 GCA_028646575.1 Pseudocheirus occidentalis | reverse complement strand
CACTCATGGGGCAATCATTAACTTAATCAGTTACTCATCTAGCAGTCAGTCACTAAGCTAGATTCCCAATTACTAAATATCATTAGTCACTAATACAATCCTTAGGAAACCACACAAACTTTCCACCCCTTGGTTTCTAGGAAAACCTTCGTTTAGTCCAAGGGAAGGCCTTTTTTTCATCTTGACTCTGGAAGGTCTCTCTGATTCCCTGGATCCCCTTCCATGGTTCCAGCTCCCTCCTGAATCTACCAAACAATCACCTGAATTCAGAAGCAGACAGCTGCCAGGTTTTCATCCAGTCCTCAGAAGTAGACAGCTCCCAGGTCCTTGTTCAGTCCTCAGGGCAATCCCTGGCACACACTGAAGTTCACAGGGTTCAGCACATCTCAAACCTTTCACCACTTCTCTTTCCTAGAACTCAAAGGTCAGCCATACTATGAATAAACAAAGACTCATCCTGGTCATACTTCTTCAATCTTCCAGCAGTTCAGCTGGCTCTAGGACCCAGAAGGAATATCGGCCTTCTGTTTGGCCTTCACCAGATTCTGGTCTCGGGAAAATTCCAATTTAGTTCTCAGTCAACTTCCAGATACTGGGGGAAAAATTCTCTCTCTCTCTGTCTCTCTCTGTCTCTCTCTGTCTCTCTGTCTCTCTGTCTCTCTGTCTCTGTCTCTGTCTCTGTCTCTGTCTCTGTCTCTCTCTCTCTCTCTCCCCCTCTCTTTTTCTCAACTGGCTTCAATCTCCAATTCTCTCTGTCTCTAGAATTCTTCTTTATATACAACACTGGCCTCCTATCTCAGCCAATAACCTTCTTCCATGTCAAACAGTGGAGTTTATGCCTTTTCAACAATGGACAGGGTTCACACCTTTCATACTTAGCCCTAAGTCACGAAGTGCTAAGTATCTAATAAACTGATTACTATTTCACCCAGTCATTGAATCTTTTATCTCTACTCACTTTCTCTCTTAGGGGGCTCATCTCTTGAAGTTTCAGCTGTCAGTGCTATAAAACTGACTATTCAAACTCATTCTCTCCCTGTGAGTTTCAGTCCCATATTTGTAATTACCTAATGACTATTTCTCTCAAGATGTTCATTCAGCATCTCAGATTCCATATACCCCAAACTTAACTCTGTCGATTATCTCTTATTTATTCTGTATGTGTCTTATATATTTATTCCACATATCGATAGTTGTTTTTGTGCTGTCTTCCCCATTAGACTGTGAGCTCCATGAAAGCAGGGATTCTTTCCCCCCTTTTTTGTATCCCCAGAACTTAGCAAAATATCTGGTACACAGTTGGTGCTTAATGTTTATGGACTGATTGACTGAAGTCATCTTTCTTCCCAAACCTCTCCCTCCTTCCAACTTCTTTATATCTATTGTTCATGATGGTGATGTCAAACAAGCAGCATTTTGACTGCAACAGTCTAGTCTGAATAGATTTGAAATGTAGTTGGGAAATTCTTAACAAAATAAATACTCAGTAGAACATACAATGTTAATAGGTGTTTTAAAAGTCAATATGCAGTCCACAAGGACAAAGTTAATGACTGTCTCTCCCGTTGGTTTAGACCAGGACCTCTTACACCTTTTCCCCTTGTGACCCCTTTCCGGTTTTTGCAGCATAGGTACTGGGTGGGCATAATGTCATGCACAGTGCCAAGTGTGCGTGCTTTGTGTTTAGAACCAAGGCTGTGGTGAAATTGCACCGTGCAACTCAGTCAATTGCTGCTAAAAACATCTCAGATCCATTACTCCTTTGATTTTAAATTAACTTTTGGTTGTTGCATGTTCAGAAACCTTTTACTGTTGCCAAATTTTTCTCAACCCCATATGGGGTTGCAACTCACAACATCTCAGACACATAGAACTGAAACAACTTCCCTTTGTATCTTCTATGCCTCTACGAATCTCCATCCCCTCCCCCAATCTAATGAATTCTTTTGGTTCTGATTTTGTTTGGGATCAAATGGTTAGTGCACAAGTATCACTGCAACTCAAAGGAAATCACTTAATAGTGATTTTATATTCTAGACCAATGTTTCTATCAGTTGCTTGGTAAGTAGATCAAGAATTTTCCGAGTGAGGTAATTTTTCAGCTCTTTAGTCTTCTCAGTTTGGCAACTGATTTAAATCACTTAAACTTCCCTAGGAAATAGCAATCATTTCACATGTATAACCTATAAAAATTACTTGTTTTCTAAGGAAGAAGAGAGGAGGACATGGATGGGAAGGAGAGAATTTGGAACTCAAAATTTTAAAAAATGAATGTTAAAAATTGTTTTTATATGTAATTGGGAAAAAATAAAATATTCAAGAATAAAAAAAGAAATAGCAATGGGTATCTGTTCTTTTATTCATTCTCAATTTTTCAGCATCAAAGGCTAATTTAAATAGGTCAGATTGGAATTATGTCAATTGTGAATCTTAACTACTTTACATTTTTACCTTTCTATTTTGGTATTAATTTTTATTTTAACTCTAACAAGTTGATGGTCTGACTATATGTAGTTTATTCAGATATGACTCCAACATCTATCATTAACCATTTTTTCTGTTAGAATATGATAAATTTAATTTTTGTGATGATACTCAATGCTTACACTGTTTAGCACAATCCAACTCTATTCTCAAAGAGAATGTTCACAATATATGAATAGATAAATGGGGTAGTGGATAGAGCACTGCCCTGGGAATCAGGAAGATCTCAGGCCACATTCTGCCTCTGACACTTACTAACTCTGCGACTCTTGGCAAATCACTAACTTCTCTCAGACTCAGTTTTCTCATTTGTAAGATGGAGATAATAACAGTGCCAACAAAGCTGTTGTGAGGATCAAGTGACACGATACATGTAAAAGCGTTTTGTACCTCTTAAAATACTGTTTGGGATGAAAAACCCCGTTCAAAAATTTAATTTAAAATGTGGAGATTTCTTAGGATAAGATATTCTTCGGATAAGAGAAGATAAGATATTCTTAGGATAAGAAAATAAACTCTTTCCCGAGAGAAGAGGGTGGTCTTCCTCATGACTGATCATTAGAAAGAGACAAGGCAATATGGAGGGAGCAGGGTTTTAAACCCTAATGCAGTCAAGCCCCTTTCCCCGACTGTCCCCTCTCCCACTGGCTGAGAGGTAGACTCAAGTCTCGGGGCCAAAATCTTCCCCAATGGCAAGTCACAGGGAAGCTTGCCACTACCTCTCAGTGGATGGGAAATAGGCTTACAAAGAACACAAGAATGCTGATTGACAGCAAGGGAAAGGGGAAAGGGTCCCAAAGCAAGGGAGGAGGAGTGAGCCTGGGCTGTCCCTGACTCCCACTGGCCAGGAAGGGTCCACAAAAGAAAATCAGAAAGGGCTTGCGGCTGATTCACAAGAGTAATGGGGGAGGGGGGGAAGGGCAGTTAACAATCCAAAACTGTCTGAGTTTTCATTCTCCTCAGAC
Organism: Pseudocheirus occidentalis; assembly: GCA_028646575.1. Taxonomy (NCBI): domain Eukaryota; kingdom Metazoa; phylum Chordata; class Mammalia; order Diprotodontia; family Pseudocheiridae; genus Pseudocheirus; species Pseudocheirus occidentalis. The sequence continues at coordinate 6,668 of JAQQSW010024292.1, read as the reverse complement.
AATACTATATCAATATTGACAGCTGTTATTAACTATTATATAGGCAAGAGACTTCAGTACGGTCTATAAACCCTTGGCCTTTCTTTGTCCTAACTCTTTTAAGGATAATAAGAATATATATAATATGTAATATAATAAATATGTAATAAATAATATAATAATAATAAGAAATTATACTTTCTAAAATATTGTTGTTCTTTCCCATTATTTCCACCTTTATATTGAAGCCATTGTTATTGAAGTTTATGTTAATTTTATTTGGAGAGTCTTTTTGGGTCCTGCATAGAATTTTCTTGCCACTTCATCTTCTACCATAAATGGTACATAAGCTACAATTACTTTTATGATAATTTTTTTCTAAATGCTTATCATGAGTTAAGATGAATGGGTGGCTCACGAAATTATACTCTTACTCAGAGGCAGTGAGGTGTCTCAGTAGATAGAGTGCTGGGCCTAGGTCCAGGAAGACCTTAGTTCAAATACAGCCTTTGACACTTACTTGCTGTGTGAATCTGGACAAGTCACTTAACCTCTGTTTGTTCAGTTTCCTTCACTATCAAATGTGGATAACAGCACCTACTTTGTGTGGTGGCAGCTGGGTGGCACAGTGGATAGAGTGCCAAGCTTAGAGTCAGGAAAGATTCTTCTTCCTGAGTTCAACTTCCTGAGTTGGCCTTAGACCCTTAACTAGCTATGTGAGCCTGGGTAAGTCGCTTAAGCCTGTTGCCTCAGTTTTCTCATCTATAAAATGACCTGGAGAAGGAAATAGCTAGTTTTGTTCTTTCTACGCAACTGAGTTTTTCCTATAAACAACAGGAAACCTCAGGTGGAGCCTAAGACTGTATGGATGGTCAGAGGGAGGAGGTGAGGATGATGGCTTCATTTCAGTCAGCATGTGAAGAGATGGTGTAATATGCTGGTCTCCTTTCTGACTAGCTTTGTGGAACTGCTTTTTCAGTCCTGACACAGATATTGTGGACCCTGCTGTGGGGGCACACAGTGCTCCGATCCTCCTGGAGAGGGGGGCACCGAGGACAGGGAAACAGGGGAGGGTGATGATGTGGTCCCCAGCATAGTGGCCTGGCTACTCTTGGCCCAATCCCAGCTGTCACTGTCATCACAGAGGCCACATACTCTCAATCTCTCTGGAAAAGGAACTAGCAAGCTACTCCACAACCTTTCTCAAGAAAACCCCAAAATGGGGTCACGAAGAGTCAGACACAAATGGAAAAGGACCGAACAACAGCAAAAGAGAAAATATTTATAAATTGCTTAGCACAGCACCTGGCATGTGGTGGACGCTGTTATACACGCTTATGACCCTCCTTTCATTATCTTTGGGCCTATGATAAAACAAGAAACTTTGCTTTTGCCAACTCCTTTACTTACCTCTTCAAGGAAAATCCATACACTATGCTTTTAGCTCCTGTCTTCTAGTTTCACTTATAGCCAGAATGAAAAGTTCTGCCTGAACTTTGAGAGACAAAAACCATTCAGTTCCTATCCTAGCATGTTCACACATTGATGGGACAACAACCTCACATTACAGAGCAACAGCAAAATTAGCGCTTGCGCTTTCAAAACTCTATTATTCTTAATTCTGAAAACTGGATAATTATTAGCCTCTTCTGCCTGCTTTTCACTTACCGTACCATTATCATTGCAGACCGCAGATGACACAAGACTCTGATCCACTTTGTATTTTCCTTTATTTTGTGGGTTCTAATGGCCAAAGAATTACTGGATGCTAAGCTTCCATCAATGCTGCCTCATGTTGCATTAAGTTTTTTTTCTCTCCAACAGCTATTTAGTAGGGCTGGCTCAGTTGAAGTTTCTAGGTCTCAGTCACATGAATTATTGCTTAGCCACATCTTTTCTATTTATGCAGCTGGTTTTTAAAAAATCCAAATCCACCATTTTACTTTTATCCCTGTGAAATTCAGTTTTGGTTCAAATTTTGGTAAAATTCTTGCTATTGTTCAGTTGGGTCTGACTCTTCTTGACCCATTTGGGGTTTTCTTGGCAAAGATACTGGAGCAATTTGCCACTTTCTTCTCCAGCCCATTTTACAGATGAGGAAACTGAGGCAAACAGGGGTAATCTATGAAGGACCTAGAATACCAGCCTAAGGTGTGTGTGGGACATCAAGAGCCACTGAAGGTGGATAATATAATAAAAGTAATTTTTCAGTACAAATAGTCATTAATATGTGAGATAAACTGGAAGGAGTAGAAATTGGAGAAATGCTTTTTTCCTCAGAATCTATCTCTTACCAGGGGACCTCTCCCTGAAAGAGTCTGGAACTGAATGTCATCTTTCAAAGTCAAAACCAGAAGCAAGAGCTCTTCTCTCCCAAGTTCTCACCAGCTTTGCCTTTTAAGAAGGCCCAGAGCATGAATAACCCTTCCATCATGAGGAGAGTCTTATGCAAATAACTGGACTTGCGTCCTGGATGGCAACAGTAAACTGGCAGCAGCAGGTGGCTAGAGGATTGTCAGAAAGTCATTCCCATTTCTAGATTGCTCTTTTCAGAGCATCTTTTGTTATTTCCTCACATTCTTATCTGTTCTCCTTAGCACACTTTCTCTACCTTCCCACCACTTTTGTTGAGCTTAAAAAAATTCTGTGATTTCCTTGTGTTCTGGATTACTTGTTGTTATACTCCAACATCTCAGCAGGACTTTCCATTACTGGTTTTTTTCCTTCCATCCTATTTGCATTTTCTAGTAGGAAAAAAGAGGGGGGGAGGAATTATATTTAAGAACTAAATCCATTTACTTCTCATAATCATTATTTTCAGATTTGCTCTTCTGTTACCACTGTAGAATTTTCCTTTCTCCTGGAACAGGAAACAAATGACATTTGTATTTTAGCTTACTTTTAGAGCAGAGGCACTAATCTTATTAAATATACCCTAAGGGAAAACTTTATCTTTAAAGAAAGATCAAACTTGTGAATGATAATGGAGAAAACTAAGGATGATCTTTGGAATTCTGTGTTGGGAGAGGGCTGGAGCATCAGGGTCACTTAGTAAAGAAAAGTTAGTAAGGCAAAATTTGAGACGAGAAAGCACTTGAAAGAGATTCTTTGCTGGGAAGAGAGTTTACAAAGGCAATGAATTTGGAATGAACTCAAGACCAAACTCAGACCTTGTGAAACATCAACAATTCTAATAGGACAGAAGCTATACATGTAGAATGTTTTCACTCTCCCAGCTCAATATGGCTTCTTTTAGTTAACTTTTCTTAAAGCTCCATGCATTTTTACTCATCAAATCAGAAGCAGGGGTTTTTCTGTTTCTAACCTCACTGAACTGAATGATAAAAGTTACCCAGAAGAGTTGCCCATTATTCTCAATCCTATGACCTTGCTTGTCTCTCTGATTCACTCAGTGGGACTCATTTGAATTTGAAAAAAGCATCACCTGGCTGGCTGGACTTTGACAGTTAATTTAATATAACATTATTCAGTCACTTTTCAGTAATCCAGTTTGTGAAAGACTCTCCCTTAAACACAGCTTACTTAACACCAAAGAATTCATATTGGAGAGAAAGTCTTTTATTATAATGAATGTTGGAAAATCTTCAAGAATACCCAGAGAATTAATATGGGAGAGAAACTCTTTACATTTTAGCAATATAAGTAGACTTTCAGGTTAAGACCACATCTTATGGAAAATGTTATCCACATCTAGAGAAAGAACTATGGAATCTGAATGTAGATTGAAGCAGACTGTTTTCTCTTTCTTTTGTTGTTTTATTGCTTTTTCTTTCTCATGGTTATCCCCTTTTGTTCTGATTCTTCTTTCACAACATGACTAATATGGAAATATGTTTAATATGATCATACATGTATAACCTATATTGGATTCCATGCCATCTTGGAGAGGGAGGAGGGGAAAGAAGGGGGAAAATTTAGAACTCAAAAATCTTATAAAAGCAAGAGTTGAAAACTAAAAATAAATAATTAAAAAAATATCACATCTTATGCAAAATAAAATTCCTTGTACTAGAAAAAAAACACTGCAATAACAATTCATGAATATAAAAAGCTTTCAGGTACAGATCAGCTGTTAGAAGGAAAATTTAATGTTGGAAGACTCATACTGGAAAAAAATCTTGATATGTAGTTAGTGAACATTGGGAAGGCTTTAGATGGAATATACAACTTATTTGACATCAGATAATTCATACTGGAGAGAAAATAATTCTAGTGGAATTATTTTTTTTTGTTTGCTCATTCTTCCAGTCTTCTTCCTGATTTTGGATTTGAAGTTAAAAATTAATTGGGAAGGGGCAGCTAGGTGACGCAGCGAATAGAGCACCGGCCCTGAAGACAGGAGTACCTGAGTTCAAATCCGGCCTCAGACACTTAACACAAAAAACTAGCCGTGTGACCTTGGGCAAGTCACTTAACCCCAACTGCCCTCCAAAAAAAAAAAAAGCAAAAAATTAATTGGGAAAATCTCATAGTCAGAGAACCAAGCTCTCCCCATATCAGAAATTTCATAGGAGGATAAAACCCCAATAATTTAATGAATGTTGAAGATCTTGCTCCAATAGGTTATTATTTGTATCATAAAAGGGAACTAATACAAGAAGAACTGATAATAGGACTCCTTAAGTTTAATAAAAATGTTCAGAAAGAGTCAAAGCTTTATTGGAAATAGTATTCATATTCCAATAGTATTCATATTTAAGAGAACTATTAGACATATTCAATATCACAGAATTCAGACTGGAGGGAAATTACAGAAATGTCATATGTATGTATTATATGTATGTATTATATTACACAAACATACTTTTCAATTAGCAAAAATTCAACTTTTCTCCTTCCCACTCCAACTCTACCTCCCCCCAAATTGAGAATGAAAGAAAAGCAAAATTCGTTGTTGCAAATGCGTATATTCAAACAAAACAAGTTTTCACATTGGTCAAATCCAAAGAAAATAAATATTTCTTGGGATGGCTAGGTGGTACAGTGAATAGAGCACTGGCCCTGGAATCAGGAGGACCTGAGTTCAAATCCTGCCTCAGGCACTTAACACAAAACTAGCCTTGTGACCTTGGGCAAGTCACTTAACCCCAATTGCCCTACCTTACCCCCTCCAAAAAAGAAAAGAAAAGAAAAGAAAATATATATCTCATTCTATACTGAGTCCATCTTTCTATCAGAAGTGCATAGCATGTTTCATCAATCCTCTGGAATCAGGGTTGGTCATTATTCTGAGCAGAGTCCCTAATTCTTTCCATTTTGTTTGTGTTTAGCATATTGTTGTAATTGTATAAATTGTTCTTCTGGTTTGATTCATTTCACTCCAAATCAGTTTATATAAGTCTTCCCAGGATTTTCTAAGGCCATCCTCTCTATCATTTCTTACAATACAATAGCATTCCATCACATTTATATGCCATAACTTTTTCCTCCATTCCCCATTTATGGGCACTCCTCCAGATTCTCATTCTTTGCCACCCCAAAAAGAACTATAAATATTTTTGTACATCTTTAGTTAGAGTTTGTTTAGCTTAGTACTAATTCCTCCTTTAACTTATCCTCTTAGTGATTCTCCTTCCCCTTCTCCCCTTTCCTCCTAGTTGGCCCTTGAGTAAATTGCATTTCTGCGTGTGTGTTTGTGTGTGTGTGTGTGTGTGTGTGTGTATGTGTGTATTGTTCCCTCCTTTGATCAGTTCAAATGATAATGAGTTTCAAGTGTCAGCCACTCCTCTCCTTCTTGGTGTAAAGGGGAAGGGTTTTGTACTTCTTGTGCCAAACTGTTAATTCAGTTATTTCTTCCATAGCTCTCATTTCATTTTAATTTTTTTCCTCTACAACTCTCATTTTGTCCAAAAAAGCATCTTAAAGGTCTTTTTAAAATTCTGACTTCATCTCTTCAAGGAATTCTAAAATCTGTGTTTTTCTTTGAGGCTTTGATTATAGATGTTTTGGAGTCATTCTCATTATCTAAGTTTCTGTCTTTAATATCTCTGTCACAGTAATGGATTTTTATGGTGAAATTATTTTTTTTGTTTACTCATTCTTCCAGTTTCTTCCTGATTTTGTATTTTCTTCTTTTTTTAATTTTAATTTATTATCTTGGTTACATCATTCATTTCCACAAGGTTTTGAGTTACAAATTTTCTCCCTTTTTTGCCCCTACCACCCAGCCCAGAACATTGATCCCACTGTAAGGCCCCTCCCACAATCTGTTCCCTTTTATGCCCTTTTCCAACACCCTTCTAGCTTTCCAGCAGGGCAGGGAGCCCCGTCCCTGTATGTATTATTTCCCAGTTGCATTTGATTATATAGCTTTAAATACTAGATTCTTGCAGTTCCTCCCCTGTCACCCACTCCCACTGGGAGGAGCAGCTATTCAATACAGGCTGTACCTGTGTAATTGCACAGGACATCACCATGGTGGGCAAAATTGTGAGAGGCTAATGGTATGTCCCTCCTTCCTAACCTGCACCCCCCTCCTTGTTTTGTTCTCTACCCTGTCCCTGTCCCTTTACTGAGATGTGTGCTTCCTGCACCCCTCCCCCCAACCCGCCCTTCTCTCCATCATCCCCCCTCTCATCCCCCTTCCCCCTATTCTCCTGTGTGGCAAGATACTCAGTTTAGAGTTTATGTTTTCCTTCCCTAAGCCAAATTCAATGAGAGTAAATGAA
>JAQQSW010024291.1:0-10118 GCA_028646575.1 Pseudocheirus occidentalis | reverse complement strand
TTTTTATTTTCATTAATATTTTATTTTTCCCCATTTCATGTAAAAACGATTTTTAACATTCGGAGTTTTTTTTTTGTAATTTTTGAATTCCATTTTCTCTCCCTGCTCTTTCCTCCCTCATTGAGAAGGCAAACTATTTTTGTGTCAATTTGTAACTAATTTTGTATCAGGTATCAGTTTTGAATTTGTTGTGCAAGATGGCATAAGGTATTGGTTTTAGACTAGCTTTTCTGCCAGACTGAGTTCTGATTTTCCCATCAGTTCCTATAAAATAGGCATTTCTTTCCTACAAAATGTATGTTTTTGGATTTGTTAAACTGTTAATCAGTGAGTGCTATTGTTTCTGGTTCTTCCTTGTCTAGTCTGTTCCATTAATCAACTTCTCTGTTTTTAACCAATATGGTTAACCAATATGGCTACTGCTTTATATCTATATGTTTTCTTCTATTTTTTTCCAGTCTTTTAATTTTGTTCTTACATTTCTTGGTGCCCCGTGGAGTCATTGATTTGTGTGGTCTCTTTAAGTTTCAGAAATACTTTTTTCCTCATTAAGACACCCATTTTCTCTTCTAAGCCACTTATTCCAAAAATTGTGTCTTCCAAAAATTTTATTTAATTTTAAATTTCTACATTCATTTCTTATTCATATTCATCTAGTCCAGCGGCTTTCAACCTGTGGGTTATGTTCAATTTGTAACAATGAAAATACATCCTGCATGTCAGATATTTACATCACAATTCATAACAGTAGCAAAATTACAGTTATGTAGTAGCAGCGAAAATAATTTTATGGTTGGGGGGGGTCACCACAACATGAGAAACTGTATTAAAGGGTCATGGCTTTAGGAAGGTTCAGAACCACTGCTCTGGTCCCTCAATTTCTTCTTGTTTTATTAAAATACAAACATTTCTAGCACTGTGTTTAGTAGTAGTAGTAGATGATAATGAACATCTTCTCTTTGCTGTAATATTATGGCTTCAAAACTTTCACAGATATATATGTGTGCATTATGTGTATATTTTATATATACACACATATATACACATGTGCGCATATATGTTCTCTTAGTTCTAGAAACATACTCAAATTCCACAAAGACCACATAAAATACCAATAAGAAATGTAACTATTCATCTATTTCTTTTATATTATTAGTCTTGTTGGAATGTAGTTGGGCAAAATAATTTCTAGTCATTTCTTTTGTTTCCTTTTCATTTACTATAAATTTTTCATTTCTGATATAAATGATTTTGTTTTCCATTTCAAAAAATCAGACTAGCTAAGTGTTTTGGTTTTTCAAAATGTGTTAATTCAATGAGTTCAATACTTGATTTTTTGTTTTGAACCTTTAATTTCTATTTTGGTATAGAGCTTGGAGATTCTGACATGTTACTTGTTTGGAATTTAATTTTATTATGTTGTTATGAGTAAAGAATGTGTTTAGTATTTCTGATTTTTTTGCATTTTTGGAGAGGCCTTAATGTCAATTTTCTACATATAATTCTAGTTAGAGACTTAATTTCTTTCTTGTTTACCTTTTATTTTTGTTTAAAGATTTGTTTAAATTTGAAAGGTTTTTAAGGTTGCTGAGATCTTTTACTATTTAGTTTTATTGTATATTCTTTGTGCCTTCATTTCTGCTGGGCACAGTGTGTCTCCTGAGGGGAGGCTGCAAGGGGCCCCAAAATAATCACTTCTAACTGTGTCAACACTAGGCAACCTCCACCTCCTACTGCCAGTTCAGTCTCTCATTCTGGATGCTGAAAAACTCCAGTGCAAAGAAAAGCAACTTTCTCTTTGGTTTCAGACCTTCCATTGCCTGTCCTCTGAGGGTAGAGTGGCTGCTTCCCCTCAATGATGAACATTCTCATACCCTTCATATCCCAGTCACCCTGAAGTCCTGTAGATTATCATCCAAACTTCATTCCCATCCCCCTCAAGCCTCTCACTCCAGAGTGAGTAAGATGGAGGACAATAACCGGAGAGGGACTAATCATAACCAAATATACTTCCTGTGGGGAGATTTAAAAGGAAGAAGGAGAAGAAAAAAGAAAGAAGTAGAATCTAAGGGGTAGCCTTAGTTGGCCTCATAGACAATTAACGAATGGATGAACAAATTGTGAAACATAAATAATTGGAATATTATTGCACTTTAAAAAGTTATGAAAGGGAAGATATCAGAGAATCCTGGATATTATGAAATGATATGGGGTGATATAAGCAGATCCAGGAGAACAATTAATACAAGAATAACATTGTAAAGAAAATCACCTTAGAATTCTGATCAAGCAATGAGCAATCATGTCTCCAGAGGACCTATCCACTTTTTGACTGAGAAGTGATGGGCACACAACGCAGAAACATATTTTGGATGCAGGGACTCTGTGGATTCATTTTTTTGGACTATTATATTTGTTACAAGGGTATTAGTGAGGGGAGGGGAGGGTTGACAATAGTGATGCCCCAGTGTTGGTGGAAACATCTTAAACTCAAGCTAAACTCATTATGTTTCCCCTTAAATCTTCCTTTTTATCTACCTTCCTTGTTACTGTAGAGGACAACACTATCCTCCTAGTCCCTCAGGCTCACAACCTGGAAATTATCTTGGACTCCTTACTATCTCCCATTCCCCATAGCCAATCTGTTGCAATAGCCTGTTGGTTTCACCTTTGACATATCTTTTAAGTATACCCTATTCTTTTCTCTGATACTGCCACCAATCTACTGCAAGCCCCCATTACCTCATGTGTAGAGTACTGCAATAGCCTGCTAGTGGTCTCCGTGCCTCCAGTCTATCCTGAATTCAGCCACCAAAATGATTTTTCTGGGCAGTGGGCAGGAAGCCTAGGTCTAGTAGGGAAACTGAGAGCACCAGGGGATCCTTTTTGCATTGGTATAACAGATAACTACTTTTTGATTCCATACTTAGATTCCATCCCTTAAAGTTGACTGAAATTCTCAATTGCAGAGAAGTGATAACACCTTGAATATTGACATTTTTATCTCATCAAGAAGAGTTTTCAGGGGAATAAAGTGTGGCTCTTTGAAAGGAGACAATCTTAAAAGTGTCTGAAAATTCTGTGTGTGTGTGTGTGTGTGTGTGTGTGTGTGTGTGTGAGTATGTAGCCTCAGGGAAGAGATATTATGGAAAAATGGCACTTGATGACTGTTGTGGTCCTCAATGGATTAGAAACCTGGTGGATAGTCTCTCTGAATTCTTTCTTTTTTAACGCTTTTTTTTGAGGGGGGAAAGCAAGGCAATTGGGGTTAAGTGACTTGTCTAAGGTCACACAGCTAGTTAAGTGTCAAGTGTCTGAGGAAGGATTTGAACTCAGGTCCTCCTGACTTCAGGGCCAGTGCTTTATTAATTGTGCCACCTAGCTGCCCCTCTCTGAATTCTTACTCAGAGTCTGGAAAACCTATATTTAGAGTTTATAAAGAACTGAGGCCACTAGTGAGAAATTACTTTTAATTTACCAGTCAAGCAACAGTATTTCAGTAGCAGTGATAAAAATTTGCAATACTGAGAACTATTTTACAATGTACCATGGTCTCTTTTTTTTTCGTAGTAAACATTTTCACATTAGTCATGTTGTAAAAGAAAAATCATCACAAGAGGGAAAAACCACGAGGAAGAAAAAAAAGAGAAAAGAGCATACTTCAATCTGCATTCACACTCCATAGTTCTTTCTCTGGATGTGGATAACATTTTCCATCATGAGTCTTTTATTCAGTCTTTTATGTACCTGTCTTACAGAACTTATCAATCCAGGCTGTATTGCTCTTATGGCAAGTAAAAATTCTGAGACAAAGTTTCTGGGTATTAACAATCGATTTCTTAACTAGGCTACCCAATAATCAATAAATTGATGGTCAGTAATTCTCTTCGTAACTAAAGATGCCAAGGGAGAGTACCACATCAGTACTGATGGCAAAGTACTGGGAACTCCCTTGACAAGAGAAAAATGACCCTGATTGGTAGACATTTGATGTGGAAGTGGGCTAAGAGCTTCATGGTCAAGGGGAGAGGTCAGCTGAGGAATAAGGCTAGGTCATGAGTTTTGAAAGTCCTCTAGAAAACAGAACTCAGCTTCCCAGTTGGGCTAGGGTAAGACCAACCTAGTTGATGAGCAGATACCTTGAAAAAACACTTAATACATTCCTTAGTTAGAGTTGGCCAGGGGCTTCTCTTTAAGCTAGTGTAAGAGATGGCCTTTTGACAGAGAAGGGAATATTACAATTTTTATTAATAACAAAATGACAGCATTAAAATTAACTTTCCTCACTGCACACATCATAGGGTTGCTGGGGTGCCTTTGTAACATTCAGGGTGCCTTTGTTTGTAACATTGTTGTAACTTCAGTCTGTAAAATCCCACTTGGGTTCAGGTACCTATGTTTGTAATATAAGCCTAAGAAGCCAAGTTGTAAAGTCACACTTCCCTGAGGCATAGAAGCATTGACTCTGTCTCTCCCCTGCACCCAGCCTAAAAGTCTTTTCCCTGAAACCATTAACTCTGCCTAGCTGCCATTAATGAACTGCTTTATTCCTGCTTTGTATAATAACAAGCTATACCTAATGAATCCTTCAAAAAAAGCATTTCATAAACAAATCCTTAGTTTAGAGAAATGTATACTTCCCTTGTTCTAGTGGCCAGCTGCAACTATGAATCTTTCAATGCGGTAAGCAAACTCGTCTCCATCCTGGGTCCCCAATTAGCCTAGCTTCCCAACATTTATTTTGTCAGACAGGACTCTGAAGGGTAACAGACTAGACACCTCTCAGTCAGCCCTGACCAAAAATTGACCCAGTGACATTTTGAAGCAAAAACCACACCTCCTGGTAGGGCCACCCCCAGTCCGTGTGGGCTTTCTCCCAGCAAATTATGGGCAATATGCCTGCCCAGTTGATATAAAAAGTGCATCTCTCTTTAAGCACTGACCACTCCTTAACTCCTCCCTAAACCCTCCCTTACTCTCCTAGTTAGCATAATTGATATCAGATTTATGGCTTTTTCATTATGTAAATTGTATCTCTAATTCCTGCACTTTTGCAGTTATCCTTACTCCCCTGCCCTCTACAAAGTCAGCATAACAATAAACTTTTACAATCCAGCCAAGATTGCTTGAGAATAGGAAATTCATTTCAGACTAAAAGAACCCTTAAACCTCTCACCCTACCTCTCTCCCTCATCAGGGCTATGAGAGTAATCAACAGAAGGTAATTACATGTGTACAACGGTTTTTATTGTCCTTTTAATGATTTACTTACCTTCAGTTGTGCTACACTGTTTTTAATTAAAAACAAAAACAAGGGGCAGCTAGGTGTCGCAGTGAGTCTCTACTGGCCCTGGAGACAGGAGTACCTGAGTTCAAATCCGAACTCAGACACTTAACCCTTACTAGGCCTGTTCCATTGGGCAAGTCACTTAATGCCAATTGCTCTGCCTTCCCCCCTCCAAAAAGCAAATAAATAAATAAATAGACAAACAAACAAACAAACAAATAAATAAATAAATGAGTGAATGAATGAATGAATTAGTGAATAAATAAATAAATAAAACATAACCTTCAATCAAAATGAAACTTGTGAGAGGTTTCCTAAGCCTTATTCTATTTTTCGCCAGAGCATTTCCAGGCCTTCTTCTGATTGAGTATGAATATTTTCAGTATAATTCTGTGAGTCTCAGTTTGGTTTTGTGTTCTTTTGCCTGTCTTGTGACTAAGATATCCTAGGATCATTGGCATTTTGCTTAACTAAAAATTATAAACAGATGGAACTTTACCATTTTTTACCATCCTTTTGCTTTCGCTAGGCAAATATTTGAAGAAAGACATGAAAGGAAAGGGGTTGTTAACTACTGGTTAAACTGATTTTTACAGTGATTATTTCCTTTGCTCTTTGCTGGCTGTAATTCTTTATGGAAGTGGAAGAAACTCTGCAAGTAGTAAGACTTCCTAGTTGATTGTCTATTATTTGAGGACTGCATTGCCAATATTGAGTGTTGTTTCAGTGTTTTTCTGAAGGTAAAAGATCTCTCACCTCTCACCCTGTTGAAAGTCAGCTTTGCTTTTACATTCCTGAGTCTGCTTCCCGTGTGTTTAATTCAGTCTCAGAAGCTTTAAATATACTTTGGTTAACTGTGCATTGTCATTTTTCTTATTCTCCTTCCAAGTACATGAAAAATCCATTTTTGGGGGTCTCATTTCGAATCTGCCTAATTCTAAAAGAAGTATCTTTTATGACAAGATGGTTTTTACTAGCACCAACTTTTAGCATGCTTCTTTTGAAAAGCCAGCCAGCTACAGCCCCACTTGTGACCACACTAGCATTTTCAATAGCCTATATGACTTCTTTTTCAAAATTTGTAAACATACTTTAAGACAAACTGCAATTAAAATAATTTTCTATTTCTGTTCAGAGGCATGTCCCTGATTTTAAGGTTCCTGCTAAGATGATGAAAAGTTGTTTTCTAATCTCAGTAATGAGATTACTCTGATAATCATCCTTATGGAGCCTGCACATAAGCTGCTGGACATCTTTCCTGGGCCCCTGTGTCTTGTTTCCTGTTTGCATCTTTGCCTTTTCTTGATGTATTTTTCTTGATGCTGCAGTTATACGGGATTACAGAAAAGGAAGAAACCAGAAGAAAATCAATTTGTTTTGTTCAGTCATGTCTGACTCTCCATGACCCCATTTGGGGTTTTCTTGCAAAGATGCTGGAGTGGTTTGCCATTTCTTTCTCCAGCTCTTTTTATAAAAAGGTTTTTAAAGATCCAAAAGACAAAGATTCAAGTATTCTTATCCTAATCATAGCCTGAAATTTTATTATCAATATAATAGTCTGCCAGACCCTAGAAGTAGCTTGGATAAGATAAGGCTTGTTATCAAGGACCCAGGAAGTCATGGGGAAAGTCAGTTGTCTCTTATTAAAGTGTATCTACAGGACAAAGGATGCCCCCAAAGACATCTACATAGAAACTGATCCCCAAGAGTCAAGTATTTTGACTTACAATAGTATAAGGAACACGTTCTTTTAGGTGCCAGAAATCTAGGGGCAAGGCTTTGATGTCAGGATACCAAACAAAAGTCCTTTTAAGTGTATCCCTGGGGTTCTTTCAGGGAGCTAGCCTTTACAAGCCACATCACCTCAAGGGGTATTAGGGTCCCCTGTTAAGGTTTTTATCTGAGTCCTGGAATAGGCCTCCTTGGCTCCCCACATCTATACATGTAAATATAAGTAAACACTTTGCAGGTAGAAGCTTTCAACTCTATCAACAGTTCACAGGTAGAAGTTTTCTGCCCTTGAGTTCAAGAGTTATACAAATGAATTTATTTATAAGAGACTGACTTTTACTCCAGTTATTGTAAAAGACTTGGGAGGATTCATAAGTAATTAATTCCAAAACAGTTTATATCAATAGGTTGCTTATAATAAAACATGTTTGTATCACAGAACACATATGTATCAATTACGCAATATTCACAAGACCCATGGTGGTTATGAATATGCTAGTATAATTGTGAATCACAAAATGTAGCAAACTCTCCACATGGAGGGCAGAACCAAAGTCTTTATTCAGAAACCAGAACACCGAGTCCCAGAACCAGAAGGACAAGATCCAGAATCAGAAAGCCAAAGTCATTAAAGTGGTCACAAAGTTGATGTGTGTGGTTAATGCAATGAACACCCACATTCCCAAGCCTTCATGAATAGAACAGGCTCCCTCAAGCAGGGATCTCTCTCAGACTCACTATAGTTCCTCAGACTGGTTCTTGGAAGTTCTTGGTAAAAGCTGCAGAAGGAGGATCTCAGCAAAAGGTGCAGACTCCAGGTGATGACTGAGAAAAAATCTGACTGTCCTGCTGGTTCTCTTCCTTATATACAGTATAGCTCCTCCCTATTCTGCACCTTCCTGTTAAGGTGTTAACTACTCCCAAGGAGTTAACTTGAAGTAAGAAACTAAGTGCCTGTTAACTAAGTGCTTAACTTGAAGTAAGGTGCTAAGTGCCTTTACTAGGTGTCAATAGAAAGGGGCATGGAAGATCTTCTGATTTCATTAACGTTACAACATAGTATAAACAGGTATTATTTTCACAATAGTAACAAACTTTGAATGAAGTTGACTTTCTCATTAATACAAAAGTATTCCATAAGTTACCTCCCTTTAAGAAATTTGCACTGAAATTATTTTCCTCAAACAGAAGACATATATGATCTAGTTTCAGTATTTAATAGAATAACAACTAGGTCCCTCAATCAGTTGTACCAATACTCAATTATTATAGCATCACTTTGAAACATTAAGGACCTTATTCCATACAAACATATATCTAGTGACAGGCAGATGACTAGGCCAAATACCCATTTACCAAGTTCTTTAATATATAAAAAGGAATACAATCTGAGACTGAATAGCACAGATCCTAAACACACATTTCATTATAGTAGCTCAGATATATCCCGACCTTAGTGTAGGGGATAATGATTCAATATTGTGTTTGCACCTTTGTTTCACAAACTTCCTTTCCTTTATTTAATTATTCCCATAACATTCAGAAAGAATGTTCTATTCCAGGAATTTACTAATTTACTCAGTTGTTTGGGGGTATGGAATGACTGCACCTTCAGATTAAAAACAGCAAAATTTCACTTATGTGCATTGTGCTCACAAATATTTCACTTCCACTTGTTTTGATTACAGAAATTTGCCATAAAAGGAAAGGCAAGGACATGATTAGATAAAGTCAGTTTTCCAACCACACACTATCAATTTCACCTCATAGCCAGACTCAGGAATAGCTAGATGAAAAACATTATTTTTCAAAGGAACTCAATGGGGAAACTGAGCCATCCCAAGCTGAGGGTAGGATTGTTCTCTCAGTTTTTCCAGACACAGACCAAATATAAGAGCAAGTAAAGTTATGCCTATAACAGTCACATTCTTTGAGTACCTTGTGACATTTCTCTCAGGAGGTGGATTATTGACTATTGATTATTGATGTATTTTTATGATCGATCAGACAACTCAAAACACAGTTTGTTATAGTCCGAAGAGCTTTTACCTCAGATGGCAAATTTCACTAATCAAGAATTTACCAGGACTCACCACAGATTTAAACTTGTCCTCATGCAAAAGAGATCATTTCTATAAATTTGCAAATTCTCAGCATGCCAAGTTCCCTGTTTAGGAACTCCATAACCCAAATAAGTTCTCTGGAAAGCTTATAAAATTAGGGAGGATGGAGAGGGACCCCTGAGAAGGAGCTGCCTTTTCCACCCCATAGGATAGAGCTACTATGGGCTGTGCTTTTGACTAGCTCTGAGGACTGCTCTGAATAAGCAGAATTCTCTTTCCCATACAACACACACACACACACACACACACACACACACACAGAATAATCAGTTACCAGCTTTAGCTTTTAGCATTAAAACATAAACAACAATCTTACAATTTTTGTAAGCGTTAGCCAAAAGAAGGATGGACTGCTTTACCCAGTGCAGACAACTGCTAGCTTCTTACCTGGGGTCTTAGAACTGAAGTACCAGCTGGGCTCTCATGAAAGCTGATGCCCCTTCCTCCTCCCTCCTTCTTACCAGGTGGGAGGTGGTGAATTTGCAGATTTGAAGGGAAAGGGTAAAACTTTATTTTCCTAATCTGACCTGTGATGAGAGGAGTTAATAAAAAACTCCACTGCTATTTACAGTTGTACTGAGATACCTCTTGACTCAAGGGGAGGGAGTAGGGGAAAGGGAATAACCAAGAATTGTCAGAAGGTGCTTCAAAACTCCTTAAAAGATCAATCACAAAACCTTGCAAACATAGAATCTGCTAAGCTGGGGTTTTTTTTAGCTGTTCTAACTTTTCACTTCTACTCCCACTACTTAAAAATTTAGAGTGGGACACTGAACCTTTCAGCCTGACAGTCATGATGAAGAGGTGGGGAAGAGGGGTGTAATGGTAATCAATTTGTTTGATATACTTAGGGTTAAGTAGATCCTAGTAACTTAGGGCTAAGTATAGAACTCTGTCCATTGGTGAAGAGGTGTGAATCCCCCCCTCCCCCCAGTGAAAAGGTGTGAATTCCCCTGTTGACATGGAAGAATGCCATT
>JAQQSW010024290.1:0-10118 GCA_028646575.1 Pseudocheirus occidentalis | reverse complement strand
ATGAACAGAGGCCATTTATGCAAAGGGAGGAGCAGTAACAGTAGCCACAAACATTTCTTCCATAAACCCGGGGCATACTCTCCCACAAATATACATAAATTCCATGAGAAGAGTAAACTGCAATTTAGAGTACAATAGACATAGCAGGGACAACTCACTCCTGGGTCCTACTCAGTCCAAAAGTCCTTCAGACAGTCCAAATGAATCTCCCATTGGGTGCAGTACCTAAGTCAATGAACCTGTGATTCATGATCCTATGAATTTTGTAGACTAAAGCAGATTTTTTAAAGTAAAATAAGAAAAATATGTACAATAACTACAATGACATAAACGAAAAAAAATTAAGAAACATAATGAATCGTATTAATGTAATGACCAATCTTGGTTTCAGAGAACAGATGGTGAAAATAAATTCTTTCTCCTTGGTAGATAGCTGATGAATTTAGGGTTTAAAATGTCACATGATATCAGAAGTGGTTACTGATTTTGCTTTATTGTTTTTCTTTGATATAGGTGTAAGGATTGCAGTGGGGGTGGGCATTTTGCCCATGTAGGCTATGTGAATCCAGCAGTCTGTTTAAATGTAGTTTGAAGGGTGTGTGGCAAATAAAGAGGGATTTTTTGCTGTTCTTCTGTGTGTTTTATTCAGTTTCCCAGCCTCAGTCTTACATGCCTCTGTGCTGAGCCAATCAGACATGTGCAAGGGGGATCTAACCAAATCAGATGCATACATGTGGCCTCTAGCCAATCAGATACATACATGTGGGCTCCAGGTAATCAGATGCTGGGTAGAACTATATATAAAGAGAACAGGTATTGAGAAAGCAGGTATCAAGAAAGCCAGCACTGAGAGAGCAACATAGTGTTCAGAGACAGAAGCAGCTTGAGTGGGCAGAGAGAAAAGACCTCTGAGAGCTGGGAGGAGACCTTAGAGCCGGGAGGAGACTTCTGTTGGCAAAGATTTGCTGAAGGAGTCTCTGAACTTTGAAAGTTAATAGAGTTGTGACATCTCTAAGACCTGTCCATGGGTCTTGAGTTTGAGCTTGATCCCTTTTTGAGAGCTGTTAAAGTGAACTGAGCTGTTATTATAAAGCCTCTGGATTTAGGAGATGAATTGGGATGACAATAATAAGTTTGCATCAGTATTGTTGTTGCCCTGTTGAGCTTTGTTTTTTCAGAGGCAGAAGCTACAGGCAAGAGGCCCTGGAGCCTACTGTCAGCCAGGAAGTGCTTGGAGTTGAGCAGTCCCCATGAGTTGTGATAAAGAGCAGGAGTGGAGAGCTACCTATGTGTGAATCCAGGTGAGAGTCTGGGAGCAGTCAATGCAAAGAAGAAGAGCCAAGAGACTTGGAAGTGAAACTCAAGTTAAGATGAAAGAGGACTTTACTTGGTATCAACTAAGGAGATTGTTGTTACAATGAACTACCCCATAAAGATGCATTGTGCTAGGGAAGACCCTAGCCTGGGATCCCCTGATTTTGGGAATGCAATGGTATATGCTGTGTAGTGTGATGTTCTTACTGTGACCTAGGAGTGGATGGTACGGCATTTTCTGCTACCATTTAAGGATGTGTTGTGTTAGGGAAGACCCTAACCTGGGACCCCCGATTGTGTAAACAAATATTTTGTGGAATGCTACTGAATTCAATGATATATAATATGTGCCATATGACATACTAAGTATTATGATAAATAGATAAAGATATATAGATATATGTGTGTATACGTATATGTTTGTGTATAATGATATGTTTTGCTTAAGGATGTTGATACGAATGTTATGCTTTATTTTACTGAACAATATTTAGTTCTGAACAAATAGAGAGCTCGTTATACTATGCCATTAAAACCCTTAAAATTATTCACAGCAGCAGTCCTAGGATATGCTGTTGTGATTGGCATTACAGAGAAGCATGGATATCCATGTTTGTATATACATATGTGTGAATATAAGTATGTATATGTGTGTATGTATACTATATAATGTATATATATATATATATATACGTGTGTGTATGTGTGTGTATGTATAAAATAGAGACAGAGAAGATAAAGAGAACAGAGAGGAGAGAGACACACACAGAGGTGAAAAAGAAAGACAGAGACAGAGACAGAGACAGAGAAACTCTTTCAATTATCTTTCTATAAGGTAGATTTTTATTTCTACCAGGAAGGAAAGCAGGAGGTTGGTACCAGGGACAGACTACTCTATTTTTCTCAGAGAATATAGAGTAAGAATTCTATCTACCCACCTCCCCTAATATTGTTAGTAAAAGGGAAAAAAATAAGTTTAAGCTGAGCTCTAGATCACTATCCTTTAACAGAAAAAGTGCCTCAAGCTCCCATAAAATACCAATTCTGAAAAGAACATAATGAATGACAAACAAATCCATTCATTAAAACTGACAGCAAACAGTAATCAGAAAAGGTATACAGATGGGTTTTGTTTTTCTCTTATAAATATTTACATATTACCTGCACTGCTTGAGAGATCTCTTTGAAACAAAGTAAAATAATTAAGCAAGCTTACTACACAGTGATCTTATCTGAAAGTTAATGAAATATTCCACATCTGTTACACCCTTCCACATCTCTTTTGTTGTTGTTGTTGTTGTTGTTTCAACAGAATTTATTTTCTCTCCCTCCTATACCTACCCCATCCCATTTTTAAAAAATCATTTTAACAAATACGTACAGTCAAGCACAACAAATTCTCTCATCGACTGTATACAAACATGTTTGTAGAGGCAGTGAGGTGGTGTAGTAGATAGGGTGTTGAACCTAAAATAAGGAAGACTCATTTTCCTGAGTTGATATCTGGCCTCAGACATTTACTATTTGTGTGTCCCTGGGCAGGTCACTTTACAAGCCTTAGTTCCTCATCTGTAAAATGAACTGGAAAAGGCAGTAGCAAACCACTCTGGTGTCTTTGCCAAAAAAAAGGAGGCATGAAGAATAGGACACAACTGAACAATAACAAAATGTGTCTATACATATACAGATCTCATTCTGTATACTGAATTCATCACTTCTCTGTCATGAGGTTGAATAGTGTATTTCATCATTAGTCCTCTGTAGTCATGGAGATTCATCATGTTCATCATAGTTCTTAAATCTTTCAAAGTTGTATATTTTTACAATGCTGTTGGTACTTTGTATATTGCTCTTGTTTTTCTCATTCCATTCTTCATCAATTTATAATAGCTTTCAAATTGCTCATTTTTATAATATTGGCATTATAAGTATAAATTGTTCTTCTGGTTTTGCTTACTTCTTTCTATATCTGTCAGTTCAAGTCTTTCTATTTGTCTATAAAATAATTTCTTTCCTCATTTCTTAAAAGCACAGTAGCATTTAGAAATGAAACCTTTATAACAGAAACTTGTTGCAAACCTGTTTTTTCCAGTTGTTTCTCTTTTAATCTTAGTTTTATTGGATTCATTTGTGCAAAACTTTTTTTAATTATGTATAATTAAAAATATTCATTTTAACTTCTGTGATCCTCTCCATCCTTTCTTTGGTTACAAATTTTTCTTCTATTCATAGATCTGACAGGTAATTTCTTCCATGTTTCCCTAATTTGTTTCTGATGGGACCTTTTATATCTAAGTGTTGTGTTCATTTGAAGCTTATTTTTGTATAAGATGGGAGTTGGTCTAAATTTAATTTAGTCTATGCTATTACCAATTTTTCCAGTAATTTTGGTTAAAAAGTGAGTCCTTATCCCACTACTGTGATTTTTATGTTTATTTAATGCTAGGGTGCAAGATACTTATTTCTATATGTGGTATAGTTAATATATTGCCTTAACTTCTCTATTTTTCAATCAGCATCATTATTTTGATGATTACTGTCATTTGAAATAGTTTAAGACATGACACTAGTTAAACCCTCTTTATTCCCACTTATTTTTATTATTTCCCATGACATTCTTTTTTTTTAATCCAAGACTTTTTTATTGTTCTTTTTTTTTACAGTCACTTATGCCATGAATTCACAGGGAATTGGTTCCAACAGCTCAGGTTCCTTGCCATTGGTTCTCACAAAGTGTGCTTTCTCTGAGTGGAGCAGGCTGGCATTTCAGCTGAATTCAAGTGCCTTTTTCTTTGGCTTCCTTCTTCTTCTGATCATTTCCCTGTACCTGCTTCAGGAAGCTACCTCTGCTCTTGGAATGCTCAATATGCTCAATATGCACATTAATTCTCTTGGCTAGAGTCGTGCCCTTAACCTGTTTGTTTACAACAATGCCTACAGCATGCTGAGTAACATTAGAGACCCAGCCAGTCTTGCCATGGTAACATTTGTGGGGCATTCCTTGCTGAACTGTGCCCATACCCTTAATACCTACAATAGCACCTTTCTTATATATTTGCATATATGTAGCTAAAGGGACAACACCATGCTTTTGAAAGGCCCTAGAAAACATGTAACACGTTCCTCTCCTTTTTCCTTTTGTGTTGGTCATTTTGGAAACTCAATGGAATAAGGTGGAGCTGGCAGAAAGGCTCCCTTGACATTCTTGATCTTTTTTCCTCCATATTATTTTAATTATTATTTTTCTAATTGTGTAAAGTAATCCTAGGGTAGTTTTCTTATGTGACATTGAATAAGTAAATTAATTTAGATAGAATTGTTGTTTTTATAATATCGACTAATCATACTCATTTTCCAGTTATTTAAGTCTGAATTTATTTCCCCAAATAGTAATTATGTTAACTGTATTGATACAAGTAGTTCCAAAAGTCTTAGTACCATGAATAATTCTCATGGTGTATCTTAGTACACTCCCAAGTATATTATGCATTGTGTTAAAGTGCAATTTCTCTTTCTATATCTTCCTCTTGGGTTGTATAGGTATTTTACAAAAATGTTGATGAATTTGGTGGATTTATATCTTGCAAGTTTGTTGAAGTTATTGTTTCAATTAATTTTAGTTGACTCTTACACAGTTAATTACACTGTCATACGAACCACAATAAGTTGTCTTTTGATTTTTCACTTACCTATATTCTTATTTCTTCAATTTCATTTTGTTTTGTCTTATGGCTATAGCCAGCATTTCTAATACTTTATAAAATAGAAGTGGTGATAATGGATGCGCTATTTCTTTTCTGATTTTCTTGAAAAGGATTCTAATTCAGCTAAGTGCTAGGCTCAGACTCTGGAAGACCTAAGTTTAAATCCTACTTTAGACACTTAGCTGTGTAAGCCTGGGCAAGTTGTTTAGCCTGTCTCCCTCAATATCCTGATTTTTAAAATAGGGATTGTAAGGATCAAATGGGATATCTGTTAAGTGGCTAGTACTGTGGCAGGAACATAATATTTGCTTAATAAATGCTTATTCTCTTACATCTAGTTTATCTCAACTTTGTCAATCTCTTTTTTGATTCAGGATCTCCATTTTGGAGTTTAATAGTTTTATTTTTATATATACATGCATACGCATACACACACATACACACATATGATTGCCCAAAGTCAATGTTGCATTCAATATTTTTTCTTCCTCTTTTTTAATTAATCTAGGATGAGCATTATTAGCAGAGTTCAGTGAGAAGCCATAGCAGCAGCCAAGAAATGAGCTTGACCCAGCAGTGGACAAATCTATCCAACAAGATACTCTTCAAGTAGCTAACCCAGCTAAGTGAGGGAACAATGAAACCATGTCTGAGAAAATGCCCTGAAATGAACTTAGTAGTTACTCTACAAATAGAAAAAAGGACTCCTAGGGCCAGGAGTCAAAAGTACACTCTCAGTCCTCTCTGTTCTCTGTATGTATACCATGTAACTGACAGCCTTTGGACTTTAAACATCAGACCATATTCCCCAGGGAGCTTGTGTATGTAAGGGGAAAGGGGACCCTGATGATTTGGGGGTGGGGGAATTTGTACCTGTCGTTACCATACCATCTCAGTAACCATGTTATGGTTACTTCATACTAAAGTGACTACCTTGGACGGGGGATTGTGAACAGCAGTATTAGAAGAAATAATACCTCAAGATCATTAGAACCTTAATGGGAGAAGTCATATGCCCCCTTCTAGGGACCCAACCTGTCAGTTTCAGTGGGCTTGGGAAAGTGAAACAGAGGGATTGCTGCCATAGGGAAACTTTTTTCCACATAGATAAAGCTTTTGAGACATCATAAATAGCAGTGACAATATCTGTGACAGGTATAAACCTTCATTTTATTGCTACTTGATACTTATAATCAGTAAATTATGGAATAAAATGATCTCTGCATCTATCAAGGAATCTTACATGATTTTTATGTATGAGGATACTGGATGTTGAAAGGGAACTTTTAAGATCTTTTAAATTTTTGGTTTTGTTCTTTTGGTCATCTCTAAACTAGAAACATACAAGCATCTGTATTCTCTACATTTTTGTCAGTGGTTTGACTATGAAGATATGATTTGCTTTAGAAAATTATTTGTAAAGGCCTTTCTGTTCCTTTCTAATATTTTGATAATATATCCGTAGACTATTCACAACGATTTTATATAGCTAAAAAAGAAGGTATAACATTTAGTGTTTGCTGATATAAACTAGATCAACTTATTCAGGAGTTGGTATCACTGAATATTTTCCCCATTCTTTTACTATCTTTACTGCCCCCAGACTTTCTCTAACATTCCTTTAAATAGCTAACGAACTGGGCCACCCACAGTACATGAATTTTTAGATGTAGGTACTAATATATTTTGACTGTTAGTTGTCAACTGGAAGATTTGAAGTCTACAATAGTGGAAGGATAACCCACACTGGTGTGATCACTTTTTTGTATTAAGGAAGTATTTTATAATCCAAATTCAGAAAGAAAAGTAATATAACTAGGTTCAACAGTCTCGAAGAGAATAAATTTCTTTGCCATATTGCTTCCCTGTGTCTTTCATATACTGTTACTTATGTTTTCATAAAATGTTTCCAAAAGGAGTTTCATACAAATCTGCTCTTCTTCTGATAGCATAAAAATCTGTAGGTGATATAATTTTCAGTATCTAATGCTCCAGTCATAGAGTTATAAGCTCATATACATTTGCATTTTTTCATCCATACTCATCATTATTCAAAATGAGGCAGTCTCTACTGCCCTTTTCACCCCTATTATCTATTATTACTCTTTCTTTTATATGGTCTAAAAAGTGATGAACCACTTTGCAACAGATCTTTGCTTTCTTTTTTTTGATGTATACAGAATATGTTGAGAAAATCTCAGGGAAAATGATAACTTTTTTCTTCAAATTTTGAAGTCCTTTGCTGGGACTGGCATCCCTAAGATGCTGCTCTTCTACCAATCAAGGTATAAAGACATGATTTCCAAAGTCGGTGACTGTACCAATGTTTCTGCTTAGACATTCTTATCAGGCTTGGCACCGTTGGATGAAAATACATTCTTTAGTTTTGGCATCTCTTCTCAAATTAAACATTTATGAAGTTTGTATAAATTAACATTACTGTCAAAACTTGACTTCAATGAAACAATTAATATGCACTTCCCTACCCAACTCTTATCACCCAACTTTCAGGGAAAGATACAAATCAGGTAATTGGCACATAACTGAGATTTAATTCAAAAACCCCTTCCAAGGTAGATCCTAGAACCTGTACATATTTAGCCCTGTATACTTCATAACATCTATATGGTACTTAAAAAAAACATTTCTGTGAACTATGATTCCAAGAACCAATGATGAAACAGTATATTCACATTCTGACAGAGAAGTGATAGAATCAGGGTACAAAAACAATTATGTTTTTCTGGACATGGCCAATGAGAGAATTTTTTTTGCTTAGATATTTTCACAGGGGCTTTGCTTTTCTTTTCTAGCAGGGGAGAGAAGAGGTAAAAGGCAGAGAAAACAGATTTTTTTGCTAATTAAAAAAATTAATTATTTAAATCACTGCAAGATACAAATATTATCTCCATTTTACAGATTAGCAAATGAGTGAAGAAAACTTCTTATATTAGGAAAACAGAGAAGATATATTGATTTTACTACATGCCCATACAGCTTTTACTTGTATATTATAAAAGTATGTAGCTTATTAAATCCTTCTCCAAGAAGAAAGGTTCCATGAACAGCCCAAAGACTTATTATCATAAGGTGGAAATGTGCTTGAAACCCCAGATGAGACTTCAAATATTTGGTATTGCCTACAGAATATACCTTTTATCTTAGCTTAAGCCACAGGTAAAGAGCTAGAAAAATCTGCCAAAAAAGTGCAGTGTAACTAAATTTTATTTTTGAAAAATAGTATTAGAGCACCTAGGTGACACAGTTGATAAAGCACCAGCTATGGGATCAAGAAGATCCAGGTTCAAATCGAGCCTCAGGTGCTTTACTGTGTGGCTCTGAGTAAGACATTTGACTCTTGTTTGCCTTGGTTTCCTCATCTGTAAAATGAATAAAATGATAGTTATGTCTCAGAGTTGTCATGAGGACCAAATGGAATAATTGTTATAAAGAACTTAACATAATTCCTGACATGCACCGAGTGTAATATAAACGTTAGCTATTAATTGTTAGCTATTATCCACAGAGGAAGAAGTATGGAGATTGAGATTCTGACTGCAAAGTCCCAAGGGAAGTATAGACTCAGGTAGAAAAACAAATAATTTTTCTCCAAATCAGAAAAATCCCATCTATAGAATCTGGTTCAGGGCAGATGAAAGGAAATGAGAAACAGAGACAAAGAAGCAGAGAGAGAAAAAAGAAAATGGTAAAAAAAAAAAAACAGTAAGCAAGCAGTTTGTTGGAATTTACCTATGAGCACAAAAGGACTTTTTTAATGACAATAAATTCTTTACAGAAATAAATGATGATAAAGAAACAGTATTTTTCATGGCTGCACCAAGATTATATATATATATATAAAATTAAAGCCAAAGAAATCTTACTTCAGCGGGGGAAACACACTCTGCATCCTTATTACATTGCATTGCATTAGATCATCAATGATTCTTGCCTTTTTCAACCTAATTGTATTCTGATTCTGTCATCCACCACATTACCCCTCACTCTCAGCTTGGCCATCATCAGAAAATTTGAGAAATGCCATTTGTGCCTTCATCCAAGTAATAGAAACAAATGTTGAACACAACAAGGCCAAGGACAGATATATGTCTTTTCTAGTTGAAATCTCCCAGTACACTTTAGGTCAGGTTTTTCAAACATTCCTGAATCTACTTATTTTTATCATCCTACTTCTAGCCTCAAAATATTCCATCCTAATTCCATACCCTACGATTGGATTTGTAAAATCAGAATCATCTCAAAGAGAGGTAAAGTAGGTTGGTACTGCAGCAATTCAAATATGTCAAATCTATTTATATTGATAAATATGGAGATATAGTCTTATATCTCCATAAAGACATATTTCTATATATACTGATGAATGTAGAGATAAAGATTCATATCTATACAGTCTGTGTCTATCTCTAGTACTCAGGCCAACACACACACACACATACACACATACATATACATATGTGTGTATACCTATATATTTGTTGACTGACTAGCTGACTTACTGACTGCAATAAGTTTTTGTGTGTGTGTGTATGTGTGTGTGTGTGTGTGCATGTATAACATAGTGGAAATTTTATAGGAAAAAATATTAGCCTTTTCTTTTGCCAGTTCAATATGCCATGTGATTATTTTTTTTCCTGCGTATATATGTGGATTTTCCCTCTGAATCTGTTCTTTAATATCCCTTTAGGTTATACTCAGTTCATTAATGATGAGTAGTATTCCCCCTCCCATATGATTTAATTCAAATGCCTCTTAGCTAAAGTTTCCAACTGTGACTTTATTTAGTCTGTGTCCTCTAGGGTGTCACCAGCTTGTCTATGTGCCAGTCAGTTCCTCTGGCACCTCCAGAGAAAACCAATTTGATGAACAGCATGTTTGCATCATTAACACAGAAGACCCAAGAGGCAGTTTCTTCCATTCTCTTATACTAAGAATAACAGCAACATAAATATAATGAAAACATAATAGCAAAGTTTTCCTCTGGAAAAAAATCCATTATAATGAACAAAATTAATTTTGAGTGGTAAATTAATTATGTACTATATTCTCCATTTTTTATGCTCATTACCAGAATATGCAGAT
>JAQQSW010024289.1:0-10118 GCA_028646575.1 Pseudocheirus occidentalis | reverse complement strand
CCTGCAGATTGCAGGGAGGCCAAGTGATCATTCAGAGGCTAAATGCTCTTCCATTAACCAGCCTGAATTGGGGTTGTGGTCCTGGGTGGTGGTCCTTAGATGTGTGACCAGTCAGCCAAAGTGGGTGGGGGCTGCAGAGACAGTGGCCCCCTAATAGCTCTGGCAGCTGTGAAAACCCTAGTGATTGGGGATAAAGCTCTTCCCCTGGGAAGCAGAGATCTACTGTGGTTCAAAAATCAAGATAATTGACTGGCAGCATGAGCAGGAAAAGGAAGCAAACCAAGCTCAACAATCCAATCTTTTTGGGGGACAAAAAGGATCAAAGCATGAAATGAGAGGAAGACAGTACTGTCAGATCTCCCACACTAAAAGCTTCCAAGAAAAGTGTAAGCTGGTTACAATCCATAGAGGAGCTTAAGAAGCATTTTGATTAAACCAAATAAACCAAATAAAAGGAGTGGAGGAAAAATTGGGAATAGAAATGAGACTGAAGCAAGGAAATCATAAGAAGAGAGTCAACAACCTGACTGAAGAAAATAACACCTTAAAAAATAGATTAACTCAAATGGCAGAAGAGGCCCAAAAAGCCAATGAGGAGAAGAATGTCTTCAAAAGTCAAATTTCCCAGATGGAAAAAGAATCTCAAAAGCTCACTGAAAAGAATAATTCCTTCAGAATTACAGTGGAGCAAATGGAAGCAAATGACTTTATGATAAATAAAGATATTATTAAGCAGATACAAACAAATGAAAAAAATACAGAAGGTAATGTGAACTCTATCGTTGAAAAAAACTGACCTGGAAAATAAATTGATGAGAGACAATTTAAAAGGTTTTGCACTACCTGAAAGCCATGATCAGAAAAAGAACCTAGAAATTATCCTTCAAGAAATTCTCAAGGAAAATTGCTCCAATATTTTAGAACCTCTTGCCCTACAGAAGAATAGGGGGGATGGGGATGAGACAGGGTGGAGGGGGAGGAGGATTGTTAAAAGCACACACTTATGTAAAGGTACAGGGACAAAGTAGAGAATAGAACAAGGTGGAGGTATAGGAAGGAGGGGAATATAGTCAGTCTCTCACAGTATGTCCATTGTGGAGATGTTCTATGTAACTACACATGTATAGCCTATATTGAATTGCTTTTCTTCTCAGTGAGGGTGGGTGATGAGGGAGGAAGGGAAAAAAGCTAGAATTCAAAGTTCTATAATTAAGTGTTTTATATATATGTTATTAATGACATGCAACTGGGAATTAAAATATACTGGCACTGGGGTAGGGAGATCCATCTTGCCCTAGGGGAAAGTCAGAGAGGTGATGGGGGATGAAATAGGATAGAACAGATTGGGGGAGGGGTTATACAGTGTGATGCCTGTTTTGGGGTGGTGAGTAGGGGAAAGAGGGGGAGAAAATTTGTAACTCAAAATCCCATGGAAATGAATAATGTAAACTAAAATAAACAGAAGTTAAAAAAAGAAAAGGTAATGATGGTAGTTACTGAAGACCACCTCTTGCTTCTTTTCTAACCCCCTTCTGTACAGGAACGAACCTTTCTCTACTCTAAAATTAATGTTTCTCCTTCATTGCAGAGAGAGAGAGAGAGAGAGACAGAGAGACAGCGAGACAGCGAGACAGAGAGACAGAGGGACAGAGACAGACAGAGAGAGAGAGAGAAAGAAAGAAAGAAAGAAAGAAAGAAAGAAAGAAAGAAAGAAAGAAAGAAAGAAAGAAAGAAAGAAAGAAAGAAAGAAAGAAAGAAAGAAAGAAAGAGTTAAGATCCTTGGAGATCCATTCTCCCCCCCCAAAAAAATTCAAAAACAACCACAAACAATGAAAAGGGACCATTGCTAGTGGACAATTAGGTTATCTTGTAGATAAAATGCTGGCCTGGAGTCATAAAGACTCATTTTTCTGAGTTCAAACATGTCCTAAGGTATTTGGTAGCTCTGTGACCCCTGAGCAAGTCATTTAAGCCTATTTGCCTCAGTTTCATCATTTGTAAAATGAGCTAGAGAAGGAACGGCAAACCATTTCAGTATATTTGCCAAGGCAACCCCAAATATGGTCACAAAGAGTCAGACATAAATGAAATGACTAAACATCAACAAGCAATAATAATAATGATAATTGATTACAGTAATAATATCTGGTAAGTTAATATACTATGTAAATTCACTAGTCTCTCAGACCACACTCTGTTCATTTTAAAAATTGTAATTCATTGTGTTTCTAATATTTCATTTTTAAGAACTTTTCTTAGTTTTCAACCTAATTTTCCCTTTCAAATTTAAGTCCACAGAAATCTACCTATTCTTTGTGCAAATATTCTGAAATTTAGTCTTCCAAATACGTCACACTATACCTAATTCTTGCCCCATTTGTCAAGTATAATTCTCAAAATATTCATCAATTAGCCCTAATATTTCTGTCATTTCCACCCCAGCATTTTTTATTTTTACTTCCCTTCACTAGTTATTTTGTTGTCTGAGATATAAATGAAATTATCCTTAAGTCTACATATTACTGACTATATTGATCTGGATAGAGAGAGACCTCTAGAAGCATCTGGATCATTGAATTTTTCCATCAATATCATCTTATAACTCTATGGAAGGATAGAAATCCGTTTCCTGAATATCTCATATAGAAAGAAAAGAAGGAAACAAACATTTATTATTCACTTACTTTGTATGGTCTACCATTCTCAGGGCATTGTAAGTATTATTTAATTTAATCTTTACAATAACCCTGGGAAGTATCTCCATTTCACAGTTGAGGAAACTGAGGCATCAAAAGGTTAAATAACTTGCCTAGATTGACACAGATAGTAAGTTAATGAGGCTGACTTTGTACTCAGGTCTTCCTGACTTCAGGAGCAGTGTCATTTCCACTATGTGCCTCTAGGCAATTAATTCCCCCCCCCCTTCCCTTCTTCTTCTTTTCTCAGTAGTCTATCATATATGGTGATGCAAACATTGCTTGTATTTGTGTGTTTCATATTTTACCCAAATGTACTCTACCGTACTTCCCTATGTTTGGTTCCTGAATTTCCTTACACTAACATATCCTTTTAATATACAATGCTCTTCTACCTCTTACGAAACCTGCTCTTTGTAAATAAGCTATATCCTTCCAGAGCTACTTATTCTACCCTCTACTCTGATTTCTTTGCATGGATTTACATTTCACTGAGCTGAACATTTGGTCCAGCCCTCACTGTAAGTTTCCAACCTTTATACTTGTGGTAGATATGCCTTCTCTATTCCCATTTGATCTGGCAATGTTCCTTCCACATTTCCTCCTCTCTTCCTATCCTACTCCCTGCCCATGAACCCAGAAATTTCTCTGATAAATCTGGATTTGTAGTCACTCTGTGTTAGTGTCAGTGTCCACTGATAATTTGAATAATTTTATATCTAAATTTCTCTATTTGAACAGACTGTATGTATATAGAGACATATATGGGAGTATATACATATATATACACAAACATATACATATGTGTTTGTATTTGTGTGTATATATACATGTGTGTATGTATGTGTGTACTGAATTTGCAATGAGAAAAACTGGGTTTAAGATTTCTACGTCTTCTGCTTACTTATTCCTGAGACAGGAAGACTTCTTAGAGGGAGAAGAAAAGATGTTCTTACTCACTGGACCAGTTGTCATAGGAGAAACCATCACTATGATTCATGAGGTGGTTGGGGTGCTCTTTGAGGTAATGTTAGTGGAAGCAGAATATTTGAGTAGTGGAGTTCATTTCTCAGTGCTCTTTGCATCCATAGTCTTTGGTTTTCCATCTTTTGAGATAAAGGAAGTGGACTGGGCAGTAGCAGTGGCAGCAGGAGGTTGTTTGGGTGGAATAGCTGGTGCTAGACCTGGAGCAGGACTCATAGGCTTTTTGCTTGGACCACCATGAGTAGTGGAAACTGGATGCTTGGAGGTGAGAGTGGGCACTGATTTGGCTTTCCTTGTATCAGTTTTCGGTAATGGAGCAGTGGTTGATGAGTTTAGGCTCCTTAACCTTGTTTGCTTCATTGGGCTTACAGGGAGCTCTTTGTTTGAAGGAGAGGTGATTTCATTTCTATTCAAATCCACAGAAGGTTGAACTTCATCTGGTTTGACTGCAGACTTCAGAGGAGGCTCTGAAGGTGAAACATGACTGCACTTTGTCTTTCCCTCAGTCTTTCCTCTGCTGATTACTTGTATGAGTTACAGAAACTGAAGCCACTTCCAGAGATTTCATTTTCTCATCTTTAAAAATGAGTGTATTGGATTAGGTGATCTTGAAGGTTTCTTCATCTTCAAATCATATTTGGAGTCTCTTCTTAGTATCATTCTAGATTACCTTTGTGTATAACATTTCATTGATTGGTATTCAATTGATATGAGATAATAATATCATCATCAATTATAAAGATAGCTCTTCTAATGCTCAAAAGCAGTATTTCAGTGTAATCAGAAGAAATAGAAAACATAATTCATCATTGACTATTTGAGATCAAGTTAACATTTTAAGAAAGAAAATAAAGTTAGTGCCTTAGGGTAGGTTAGAAACTATTGACTGGCAATATATTTTTGTGTTATTTTGGCTTGTGCTTTAAAAAATAATTATCGTGCAGTATGCCTAGATGCCAAAATGTAAACATGAATGTTTCTCTGATCTATTGCATAAAGTTGACAACCTATATATCTTCAGTCGATCAGGATCACTGATTTTATCTCTTTAATTTGAGCAAGAATCCATACTCCCTTTTGTAATTTCCTAAATGCATGCATCAATGTCATATTAAAAAACTATTATTGTAGAAATAATAATTTAATCCCCATAGAAAGGACATTGAAACTGGCCTCGTCATTCTCAAGTTTTGGTGCTCAGGAATGAAACATGATCTGTTTTGCGTGTGTAACTATTCACATGCTATATTGGTCAAATTCAAGTCTATAGAATATTTTTTTCAGGAAATAAAAGTAAAAAAGGAAATATGCAATAGTTCATATCATAGCACCGGTCCCTTTTTATACTCTTCCTATCTGTCTAACCCCATTTCAAGCTTCACAAAGTTAGTAAAATTTGAATCTAGGAATGGAAATCCAAATAGATTTCTAGTTCATCACCTTAATCACTTGGCTACAAGATGCTCATCTACCTCTGGTATCTGCCTCTCACCTAACTCTTGCCATGTGACTACAAGAAGCTGTTGCATGCACAGTGGTCACGACCCAGTAAAAGTATCTTGGCAGACAGGCTTTAGTAGGTAGAGGGTAACTGACAAGCTTCACACTCATAGAGGATTTAGGAGGATATCTGTTCCAAGCAGGTAAAGATTTTCCTGGGCAAAATGGGTGGATGAGAACAACTTGTTCCTATCACCATAAAGGCACCTGAAGAAGGCACTGTGGAGTGATTAGGGCTTGATCAGACATGGAGGATATTATGGCCATCCACTACATCCAGGGCCATTATCATTCATCTTGACTTTTTCCTTGTCACTGGACTTGAATGACTCTGGAAAAAAGAATGAGGCTGACGACTTTGTGTAACTCTGCCTCACTTAAATCCAATTCCACACAAGCCAAGACATCAACTGATGATGACATTAGCCCCCTTTGAAAACAAAGAATGAATAATAAACATCTGTGGAATCATTCCTTTTTTGGTCTTCTTTGCTCTATCATCATGCTATCCCTGATCTTGAAAGCTTCTCTTTTATTTACACCTTCTCAACTCCTATTCAATTATGATCTCTGAACAAATGACCTACAATTCTATGTATCAACTTTCTTTCTATAGGATTATGTCATCCAAAACTCTGACTCTGAATCAGCACCTGACTGCCAGATATTTGCACCTGGATGGCCCTGTAAAATATCAGACTCAACACTTAGAGAAAGAGACTCATTCTATTTCCTTTAAAACCAATCACTCCTGCAAACACCCTTCTTTTTCTTGAATACAATCATCATTTTAGGCACCTAGTTTTAGAAAATTGGACTTATATTTGACTCTTCACACTCTCTTATTATTTCCTTTTTATAATTCTACCATTATAAGATCTTTCTCCACAACTTTTTACTATTCACCCAGCTTCTCCCCTAGATTTGGAGTCCATAATATATTGCCCAGGTTATTTCAAGTCTACTAATTGGAGTAACTTTTTTATTCCCTCCCTCCTCAAATCCTTCCCCGCTCCTGCAGTAAAATTAATTTCTCAAAACAAAGATGTAAGTATGTCACTCTCCTATTCAAAGCCCCACCCCCACCTGCGGCTTTTTTATTTCCTCTTAGACAGCATTCAACTCCCTCCCAGGGACCTTATGAAGATCAAGTAAGATAGTATTTGTAAAATGCTTAGCGCCCTGCCTATAAAACTGTTAGTACTTAGTAAGTATTTCCCCCCTCTTTCCCTTTCTCCCACTCTCCCATCATCCTTTCCTCTTCTCTTCTCTTCTCTTCTCTTCTCTTCTCTTCCCTCTTTCCTTCTTTCCTTCTTTCCTTCTTTCCTTCCTTCCTTCCTTCCTTCCTTCCTTCCTTCCTTCCTTCCTTCCTTCATATGTTTTTCCTTCAACTATATTATGTATACTTATTTTTAACCTTCACTCCAAACTATTGGCTATCTGATCACACACACACACACACACACACACACACAAACACAACTAGGCATATGTAACCAGTAAATTGAATCTGCTAAGATTATAGTAAATTTAATTTTGGGGATGTTATTTTAAAATTTTATTTATTGCTTATTATACTTAGAGCCATTCGATTTTCTTTTGGAAGACAAGTCAATTAATCAGTAAAGATTTATTAAGAGCCTACTGTGTGCAAGGCTGTACCTATAAAGAGACCAAAGGTAGTTCTTGCTCTTAAAGAGTTTACAGTCTAATGGGGGAGTCAGTTTTCACAAAGTATGGAAATAAGGTGTATGTCATCGAAAAGTTGTAGACTCTTGATTCATTGATTCTGAAACATGCTTTTCAACATTTTCCCCTAACTTTGTTAATACTCTTCTTTGCATTCAATTTACCAAAGTAGATATAACAATGCTAGTATCTTCTAGTTTTTATTTCTGTTTTGGGGTTTTTTTTTTGGTATCCTATTGCATTCTTCCTATTTCTTTGTCTTCTGTAATATACACTGACAGAAAAGAAAAAAAGTGAAACCTTGGGATATGTGCTCTTTTCTGCATTTGCATATTCCCCTAATAATAACCAGTTAAAAAAATTGTTGTTCTTTATAAAATACTTTCACATCTTAAATGCAGGGTCATTTCTTTAAGTGAAAGACTTTTAGCTTCTGGCCCTGCTGAATAATTTGCCAAAGCTGAACTCTCCTTGACCTCCATAGAAAAAGAAAACAAACAGCAAAGAACTTTCTTTAGCATACTTTGGGGAGCACAAGTAGGGAATAGTAGAAAATAAATAGCCTAAATAAATTCTAACTCCAAAGCTGTGAATAATTAAAGTGCAAAATAGAAAATATGGCATATTTGATCAATTAAAAAGGAGTCGTTGGAACATGAACTGCCAGTTTTCAGAGATTTGAAAGGAAAGAATGTTTAGCATCCTTGTGCCTTCTTAAATTATATACGGCCCCGTTCCCAACACAGCAACGACAACAAATAAAAGCTAAATGCAAACTATAAAAGTTATTTTCTCGCACAAATCCTGGCTTGAAATTCTGTCATGTTTGTTCACCATGGACTCTTTTGCTGTTGCTCAAGAGGTCACATTGAGTAGCAGAAAGAAACATAGAGAACTGGGATAGAAAGCAAAGACAAAAGTCTCGTCCTGATATGTAATATGTTACCTTGGACGAGTCAATATGCCTCCTTTTGTCCTAGTTTTCTCAGCTATTGAATGGGAATAATAATACATTAATTACTCAACTGATGTGGGTACTTCTAATTGTACAAAACTGGGTATTGAAATCATCCATAACATAATTCCTGTCTATATTCATTGTATCCATAGAACATCTATTGAACATGGTCGAAATCTTGTCTTATTGTCGGTTTTGTGTTTTGTGAATGGTACATATACAGACTGCCAATATGTGATCCCTAAATCTCGCTACTTGACTGGCCCACATTCTTTTCTGCTCATACAGTCCCTGAATAATTATTACTCTATTTTTTCAATTCAGGATATGATTAACAATATGCTTTGGCCTGCTAAGATATACTAGTCATGCCATCGCTAAATTTTGGATCTTCTGAGATTCTTTATCGTCAGAGATCCTAGGGATTCATGAAGTGTAGTCACACAACAAGGCTAGCAACAACAGAAATAAGAACAAATTGATTACAGAAGATCAAGATCATTTGGGAAAAGGAGAGCTATGTCATCACTCTGGTACTATCTGCTTCCAGAGTTGTTCTGAAGATGTTTTTAGTGAGATTCTGGTGGATGAGCTTATGATATTTTTATTCAACTATAAAAATCATTTTTATCTGTTCTGTGCAATAACCCATAGAACATTAAATATAAAAGAATTATGGCATTATAAAGACTTTTACCATGACTATTTCTATCTGAACCACATCACAAAAAGAAGAAAAGAGGGAGAGAATAAATGACATTTGCAAAGTACTTAACACATTACCTCATAAGACCCTGTGAAGATTTAAAGCTATTATACATATTTTTACAGATAAGGAAATTGAGGAAGATTAAAGTACCTATGAAGCAACACACAGGAGGTAAGGATAAGAAGTAAAACCATTAATTAAAGTTAAATTAGTTCTCACCTGACTCTAAGTCTAGTCCTCCCCTGCAGTCAGGACAAGTTCAAAAGCAGCCTCATGTGGCAAGTTACCTGGGAAATATTGTTGATCTCTGTATTTTTTTACTTTAGTGCATGAAACATAATACATAGTAAAGTATAGACAAAAAGGCTACAGAATGACCTTCTTAACTATTTTCAAATACCTGTAACTAAGGATCTGAGCCTAGACATATTATTGTCTTTTAATATGGAACATAATTTTATAAATGATAAAATCTATGGGACTTACAAAGGGTCTTCCAAGGACTGACTCAGGCAATAATGATGAGATCCGTTTATCACCATTGCCAATACTCTACACACCATTTAAACAACACTAACAGGACAAATCTCTGCTGCTGTAGGAAAAAAAATATATTAATACATTCCAAAGCATTTGAAAAGCCTTTATTATGTAGGTTGCCCTGATATCTCTCTGGATTCTTTATAGCAGGGCACAAAAGCCCTCCCTCCCTGGTTTTCACTTCACTCCTAGACTTCTTAAGCTACAAGTATATTGTGCACTGGAAACTTTTCCTGAGATGGGCTGGATCTTGCCAGAAAGTCCAAGTGAATTTTGCTTGTCTTCATCTCTCTCCAATATACAAACCTGATTTTCTGGATTTTCTCTACTATGCTTCCTTCCTTTGCCTTCCCAAAACACACACACACACACACACACACACACACACACACACTTTCAGCTTCTTTTTCAGCTTCCTAGTAAGCACTTGAGACATTCCTTTTGACTTGGCTACAGTTTGATACAGCTTGAAAGCTATACAGATCTTTGACTGGAAGGATCTTAGTGTTAAAGAGATAATTTCTTTGGGTCATGAAACAATTTTTGGTCATTGGAGGGACTGAATATTGCCCAAAATACAATACAACCTGCTTGCTTGCTGTAATGGTAATCAATTTGTTTGATATTTAGGGCTAAGTGGATAGGATGCTTGGGGCTGAGTAGATCAGATATTTAGGGCTAAGTATAGAACTCTGTCCATTGGTGAGAAGGTGTGAACTCCCCTGTTGACTCCAGAGAAGGCCAGTGCTTATAAGCAGGAGAATTTCGGAAAGACAGACAGATTTTGGAGTTAGCTCTTCAGTGAAGGAGGATTCGTGGAGACTGAAGTCAGCTGAGAGGGAGAGAGAGTGTTCCTCTCCCAGTATCTGAAAGCTGACTGAAGACATGAACAGGATGGGACTTTGTTTGCTGGTGGCCTGGCTGATCCTTGAGTTCCAGGCAAGAGAAGTCCTGAAGGGTTTGAGGTGTGCTGAACCCGGTGAACTTCAGTGTGTGCCAGGGATTGCCCTGAGTACTGGACAAGGACCTGGTAACTGTTCAT